>JACCGJ010025581.1:0-17144 GCA_013407085.1 Atriophallophorus winterbourni | reverse complement strand
TACACAAATACTAATTTGAAACGCGAAGAGTCCAGCGGATACGCATAGATGATGAGAGGCAAAAACTTTGGAACCTGTCCCGTGCTTCCGGTGAGAATTTAGCGTTTCGGAATGGTATTCTACTCTGATCTATCCTGGGGTTGTAATAACCCTTGCGGCAATACGCCGTTGGATCAGTTGGGGCTTAGTTTAGTCCCTTCAGCTACTTATAAAGTAGCGAGTAGACGAGAACTTCAGTTCTTATTACGCCATCCGTCTACACAAAATACTAGTTCGAAACGCGAAGAGTCCAGCGGATACGCATAGCTGATGAGAGGCAAAAACCTCGAAACCGGTCCTGTGCTTCCGGTGAGATTTTAGGGTTTCGGAATGGTATTCTACCACTGAGGTGACAGTCACAAGGCCATTCGCGCGGTAGAGGACCAAGCAGGACTCCCGAATCATCCCAACAGTCGAGCGGGAGCCTTGTGGATCATACGACTCTCTGGTATACAATGTCAGCGAGGGAAAAGGAGATCTGTGTTTGTCGGGCGTCTCACCAGTGACCAAACCTGGTATGAGTAAACTTCTGAAGATGACACGAAGACATCATCCAGTATCGTAATGGATACGAGGCACGCAAACGCGCGGCACCAACGTCAAGGTCCAGGTTCGGCGCAACGGCATCAGTGAATTCGAAGAGCTTAGCAGTTCGGATACAGTATTATGTCAAAATGACGAGCAGCATGCCTCAAGCGAAGTTCTGCAAGTTTGCTGTGTAAACCCTGCGCGTTCGTGTAGAGACAGTTCAAGCCCTCACGCGTAAGGTTAGGAGCAGCATCACTTATACGAATATCTAGACCGCCGATCCCGTTTGGATCGGCTCTTGTGCGTTTTTTGGGTTCGTCGAGTCTGTCTGCACCATATTCGTTCCGGTTAGTGGAAGCGGTGGCGTCAATCGCGGTTTACTGTTAATCCGCTTTTCCAGGGCCGAGCGAAGACGAACTTCTGCTGGAGCACAATGCCTTTGTCGATACCATTGTTGCAAAGCGTCATTCACCATAGATTCAGATTGAAAGGTGACCTTAAGTATGCGAGGACCAGAACCTTGGTAGCTGGGAGAAGCTGGCAAACGCTTCAGGGAAGTAGTTAAGGTATCGGTAATTTTACTCAATTGCTGTAAGAAGCGCCACTGTTCGCAATCATGAGTGGTGTTTTTGTTAGGATCACTATCATTCAGTTCAGGAACGCCATGAACAAAGATGCTTTTTTTGTCACTTTCGTGTTTCCAATCGTAATTCTCTTGCTTTTTCGCTTGCCTATCTGCCCATGATATATCGGGGAATATACTGATGGGGGACGAGCTGTTTCGAAGCATGTAAGCGGATAGAAGAACGGATTCAACATCTGCTAACGATTTTAACACGATGCGCAACAATCTTGGCTCACCAACGTGTGCCGATTTCTGGTTTTTTGACAAGCGGACCATGCTAGCCGGTTCTATGTTAAGACTTAGCTCATGACACAACTTTTTCCATTGTTCCACATCTTCAGATTGACGCGCTATGAAGCTGGGTGAATCAGTCTCGGGGACATTGGAGCAAATCACGGTAAATGCCTCCGCTCGTGCTACCGAAACCTTCGACGTCACTGCCATGGGACTAGAAGCTCGCGCGGTCAAAGCATTATTGATGCTTGTGCCGTTTAGCGGTTTGGGTCTGCCAGCGACAACACTAGATTGCTTTGTGCTGATCTTTTGTTGTACATGGATGGGATGGGCCTGCGTGACGGGGGGTTTAACTACTGACTTCTGTGCTGGTGGAAGTGATGTAACAACAGCGAGGCATGAAGTAGTATGCTGTTCGTTAAACATATTTTCAAGTTTAGGAAGACGGCCTTCGAGGGTAATGATAGTCTTGGACTGTTGATCTATCATATGCAATAGACTTCGAGCCATAGGGAGATTAGTGCACGCGCTACAAAACCAAGGTTTGGTGGAATTAGAGCTATGTTCAGCCAAAACCGTTGCGGTTAAACCCGAGCAGCGTGAATGATACCATACGGAGCAGTTTGTGCATTCTATTCCTTCGAGAACAGTAGTAGAACACTTAGGATTTGCACAGGAACTATTCGATTCAACCGTAGGACGGCTTTTACCGGTTGTTTTACACTCACCGGATCTTCGAGTATCCTTAGCGTTAGAACAAAGTTTTGTTTTTGATTTAACAACAACCATGATGACAAAAGCAGAATAAAAATAGAAATCTGTCACGAGCGATGATATTCAACTTGCGCGCCTTGACCTTGATATCATCCGCGTAGAGGAGAAATGTTGATTCCACGTACCCTCCAATAATAAACATTAATAACAATCAAAAATAGACGCAGGCCAAGAACGGATCCCTGAGGTTCAGTTCAGTTCAGTTTGCACAGTACAGCATGTGGCTAACGAGCCAATCGAGCGTCCAGAATTTCATTCGGTGGAAAGCTGCAGAGAAGCACCCACCACTGCCAAAACGTTTTTTTCTGTATGTCTATTTGAAATGTTTGATGATCAAGACGCCAAGAGATTATCCGGATTGTATTCAGGAAGCAGCGCGTTATAACCAATGCTGGAAAAAAGAAAAGGCAGTTTCTCTTCACCAGCACGGGGAGAGGTCAGCTGAAGTAGCATCGTGTATGATAAATAAAAACACACAGAGAACTCTAGCCATTACTTGAATTACGGGCTAACGCTTAAAGGTGAACTACCTAAGCTTGTATAGCAATTAAGGAGAGTATTCAGGAAAAAACTTACCGCAGTTGCGGTCCAAACCATGCTTAAAACTAAAGACGGTACTGCAGGATATAAGTTCTTCTGGAAGAATGTTCCAGAAGTTTACAGTCCTAGGGCTGGAAAAATGTTTCCTGGAGTCTAGCCGACATCGTTTCTTAGCTATTTCAAGTGAATGGCCCCGGGTGCCCAGCTCGGGACTTAAGGTAAAGAAGTCGTTCATTGGCACGCCACTCAAACCCTTCAAGACCTTAAAGGTTTCTATTAAGTCACCTCTTAAACGACGGCGCCTAAGGGAGAAAAGATCGAGACATTAGGCGCGCAGCGTACGGTTTCCCTCGCTGACCCTCAATCATGCGAGTTGCGAGGCGCTGTACGCTTTCAAGTCGAAGGATGTCCATTTTGTAGTGAGGACACTACGCCTGAACACAATATTCGAGATGCGGCATAAATAATGCCTTGTACAGTGGCAGGAGTACATCGGGTCTTCTGATTGATAGCACTGATTTCAGCCGAAAAAGTACCTTGCGTGCACGCTGAGCCGCAGCGGCACATTGGTCCTCCCATTTGAAGTCAGCCCAAACCAGTACTCCCAAATCCTTAACACACTGTGCGGCGTTAACACTGAGGGAATTCCCCGACACCTGGACCAAAATCTTATCACCTAGTGCTGATAAGAGTTTGCTCTTATTAAGGTTCAGTGGGAGATCCCACTGGTATGACCCACTCAAGGTCGTGCATCAAGATCTCTTCATCCGTTGATCCGATGAATTTCACATCCGCGAAATTGAAGCACGAACACTTCAAGGCATACGGCAAGTCATCAATGAAAATTAGGAATAGAAGAGGACCGAGTACCGAACCTTGAGGGACTCCACTGATCACGTTGGGTTGGCTAGACGTGGATCCAACCTGAACTCTGAATGTCCAACCTGTAAGGAATGCTTTTATCCAAGCAAGTAGACTACCATGTATGCCCTTTGCTGCTAGCTTGATCTCTAGAAGGCGGTGATTCACGGAATCAAAAGCCTTGCTAAAATCGAAGCGAAGGGCTCCGATTGGCTTTCCTTCGTCTAGCATTTTAGTTGCAGTATCGAGAAAACTAAGAAGGTTAGTCAGGCAGGATCTACCTTTAAGAAATCCATGTTGAGTTACACTCAACAGAGAATGCCGAAACCTTGTAAGATCATTCACATGCTGGTGCAACGCATGATTATGGAGCCATTCGAGAAAGGTGTCAGATTGCTGGGTGACTACACCAGTAGGGACAGGCCAATCTATGCCTGGGAGGTTGAAATCACCCAAGATAAGTACGCTGAGAGCTGAGTGAAACAAACCGTCGAGTGTCTCAATAAGCTGTGTAATCTCCTGTTGGGATGCACTGGGAGTGACGTAGACACAAGCAATTGCGAGGGATGACTTGTAGCAAGTCAGGATTCTCGTAACAACTTGGACGTTTTCAGTGACCAGAGATATACCTGTACCCATGCTGTGCAAACCATACTCCAAGAGCAGGGCAACTCCACCGCCTCTCCTATCGCCCGGTCTATCGCATCTTATGACGAGATACTGTTCGCTGATGTTTACCGGCACCTCATCAATCGCAGACAGCCAGGTCTCAGAAAGCACAATAACCCTTGGTTGTAACTGAGCCACGCGGAGAGAAAGTTCAGTCCACTTATTCCTTATGCTGCATACATTTGCGTACAATACTTGGGCACTGATTATTCGTGCTTGACACTAATCATGTTTAGCCCTCGGTCGAAGCACCCGAGGGAGCTGCACGTTTTTTGGCGTGCTACTTAGAGCAGAAGCATCAGTTT
The DNA here is from genome assembly GCA_013407085.1 of Atriophallophorus winterbourni. Classification (NCBI taxonomy): domain Eukaryota; kingdom Metazoa; phylum Platyhelminthes; class Trematoda; order Plagiorchiida; family Microphallidae; genus Atriophallophorus; species Atriophallophorus winterbourni. The sequence goes on along the minus strand of JACCGJ010025581.1, from coordinate 12,569 downwards.
CAGCAGCCTCTTGCGTTAAGGTAACGGACCGTTGCCTGACAATTGAGACCGCATCTATAGAAGAAAAGCAACAACCGGAGTCACCTGCTTGGGTGCCATCGTCATTACGCGCTAAGACAATCTGAGTCGGACAACAAGACTAGTGGCGAAGTGCTGTTCGGTATGCTCGTCCGTGACTGAATAGCGTTTTGAGCATCCGGGTTAAGAATGACCGATGTTCCCACTGCTAAGTTTCTCCTATTTGAATCAGAAGAATTTTGCCTAATGCGGGACGTAGGGTTGTCGGGCTTCACCTGAAGTTTATCTAGCGTTGAGTTGGCGATATGCTCAGCCCTAGCCAGGAATGCATCCCGATCCGTATGGTATTTGAATTTAACCAGGATTAGTCGAGGGCAGTTACCCATCCTCCATCTTCCTACACGGTGGAGTCGCACTGTGGGAGTAGAAGGCTTAAGACCCACCATTCGGAGATCGTTTATACACCTGTGATTAAGATCTCTGCAAGAGTTTAATTCCTTAATAAACGGTTCCGCTCGGTTAAAAACTAGTACACTTCTAGTTCTAGATTTTGGAGCAGAGGAATTGCCGTGCAGTGTTTCAATTTGCTAACGCAAACCATTTAATTCCTGAAAAATTTGGTCCAGCACAGATGAACCGGCATCAATTGAATGTTGCCGTTTTAGTTTACCGACCTTACTGGTCTTAGTACGCTTCTTGGTGGTTCCAGCTACATTTGCCACCTTGGGAGCGGCAGCTTGCCTGGGTGGACGGCTTATCTGGCTAACCTGTTCGACTCTCCCCTTGGCTGCAGTTATTCTAGATCCTTTATTTGCAAGTTATTTCGAAGTTCTCCTAACACTGCATAAATCCCATAGTGAGATTTATGTATGCCAGAGCGACTAGGTTGAGCCCAACGTTTGCAAGCTGTGCACTCAATGCCCCTGACAACTTTTTTGCATCAATTGGCGTTGAGGCAAGTATTATTTGTACTGAATAAGGATATTCTCACAAACGTTGTGACCTCTGATTGGTTGGTTATTTGATTGGCTAAAATTATTCTCACTAACGTTCTGACATCTGATTGGTCGGTTATTTGATTGGCTAAAATTATTCATTCTGGGTCAAATAAAACTCCTCGCAAGTGATCAGGGATCACTTTGGTAATAATGAGCGCTAACGATATCACTGAGCTTTTTCAGCATACTATTGGTAACCGGTTGTTCGAAAGTCTCGAGGAATTGAACCACATGCTGGCAGAATTCACTCGAGTTTCCGGAACCCACTATTCCAAACGATCTTCGAAAAGAAATTCAGCGGGCGAGCTGACATTCATGAAATATGAGTGTCAACGAAAAGGATCCGTACAGAGGCCTACACTTGGAATTCGTCGTCGAACTTCCACCGCAACCAATTGCGAAGCTTTTTTCAACATTGGTCGCCATGGCGTGCAATTTCGGATTACTACTAGTAACATGGTCCATAACCATGAATTAGTAACTGGTGAAGCCGGATCGTGGCACTCCCGAAACAGACGACTCACTCATTCGGAACTGCATGCCATTCAGCCGTTGCTTGAAAGCGGGGCCTCGTCGTACAATATTCGGTATTATGTGAAGGCTCGGTTCCAGAAGAATCTTACTGGCTGGGATGTTGTGAATATGCGTCGTCGAGTTCTGGCAGGACGAAACAATCCAGGTAATGGTTGTTGAAATGCAATTAAAATGAAATATTAATTAGTGAATATACTTATAATAATCCATTTTTCATAGCCTATATTCGTCGCATGGAAGCTGAACTGAACGTCGATGGAAAGGCAAGGGTACTGCTGGACGAAACAGACAGGATGACGCATTTCGTGTTCTGTACAAAGGAGATGCTAAGTTTGTTTAATCGTTTTTCCGATTTTATTCTCATCGATGGTACCTTCCGTACCAATCGTGAGAAATATTTCCTTTATCAATTGATGATCGTGGATGGCTGCCGGAAGAGTCTTCCTGTAGCAATAGGTTTTCTGTGGCGGGAGACAGCACAGGATATCCGGACGTTCCTACTTACCTTTGTTGAATTCGTCGGTGATAGGGACGCCGTTCGTATTATTATGTCCGATGGAGCCCCTGCGATAGCGAATGCAGTTGAAGACGTTTTTCCCAACGCTTCGCATTTGCTTTGCCGAGTGCACATTATTCGGAATGTCACTCGTCGTAACCCCCAGAGGGAGGCTCTTAAATGGGTGTACGTAGCAATGAGTACCAGGAGTTTATGGCGATACGCCTTTGCGTTAATCAATGTGCAAAGAGCGGATCCCGTGTTCTTTTCATACTTCAAAGGGCAATACTGTGGCAGCTCCCGTAAGTGGGCAAATGCTCGCCGTCCTAAGGTATCTACTTACGGTATTGGGGACACGAACATGGTAGAGGCGATGCACAAATGTTTAAAAATGAATCGCCTTAGTGGTAGGATCGCTATATGGGAGGCCATTCGGATATCCCAAATCGGTGTTGGGTATCTTATCTGGCACCGACAACGCGAAATTTTGTCGAATAGCAAGAGGCGGGTTCGCGTCCCCAACCACTCGGAATTAGATTCCCTGTGCGATCTTCTTATGCCATACGCCGTAGACCTCATATCCGCAAACGTAACTGCTTCAAGAGTTACTATAGTAGGCTCAACGGAAATTATGGTTCTTGTTAGGGACTCGCGGGTTTGGGGGGTGTGCTGCTTAAACTGGAAGTGCACATGTACCTTTTTCGTTGATCAATGTTTGCCATGTAGGCACGTGCTTGCTGCGGCAATATTGAAAAACTTTGATGTGTCGTCACTCCCGCTTTCCAAGCGCTGGTTAAGGAGTACTAATGACGTAATGCCAGTAGAATTTTCTTCTGCGGACGTTCTTAGGCGAACTAATCGCGTGTTTTCATCTGGTCAATCTTACGCAGAAGATTTAATAAATCGTTTGCGCCGCAAATTAGAGCCACCATACTTCAATATATTCATGCGTTGTTCAATAACTTCTTAAATACGACTGGTCCTTGTCCAATGCCTCCGTTCAATTTAACATTAGACCTTGACAATATGCCACTCGCGTCCCTACGTTATGACACTCTTCCAGTGGAAACATTATTGAATATAGAGCCCAGCGACGTCAACCGTCAGATATCGTCTCCGGTAGCCAGTTACGACGAAGAAGCAACGATTCCCGCTGTGGAAGGCAACGTTGTTCGGGTATTAGGCGTTCACGATGGCCGGATCAACGATCGTGGACGGGCAGCTTCTTCTCACAACCAAATCCCATCCACCTCTCGACTACCTCCAGTAGATCTGGATGAGTTCTTAGGCCACGATCAAGTATGTGGTCAGTGTAGTTCTGATGAACCACCGGAATTTGCTGGAAAAACAATAGAATGGGAGCAATGCCCTTATTGTAACCAATGGTATCATCTCCACTGTTTAATTACCCCCCATTTGTGACTGATAAGTGGTGCTTCGATTGCATGCAAAAATTTGAATGAATTTTTAATATAATTTTACACAGTTAACTATGATCTAATCTATTTATGGTGAGTTTTAGTGTCCAGTAATTAGCGATGGGATTCGAAATCGTTGTCTGCGTTTCTGGAATCGTTCGAAAATGTGATTCGTGATCACTATCCACGTGTAAGTTCGAAATATTTTTTCGTTGTGATTTGTCTAACAAGATTTAACTATTATTTCAATGCACTCGATACTTACTTATCAACGGCTGTTAGCTCTGTATTCTCCTTTTTAAACATATATATATTATGATATTTCACAGATAGATTAAGTATAGCATATTGCGTTATTAGACCGTACAACAAAATAGATACTCGTGCATATAATTTACTAATCCTGCCATTCAAACGAGCTTTGCTATAGACAACCCGAATTTTTAGTTTAACTTTCTTGGCGATCAGGCCTGTCTACTTTTGATTTGTAAGTAATCGCACCAAATAAATTTGTTTTTGCTAATATACACAAACTATAAAAACTTTAGCGTTCGTTCATTGACATCTGATTGGTCGGTTATTTCATTGGCTAAACTTATTCTGAATGAATTTGTGACTATTTCGTCAGCTTTGATTGGTCAGTTATTTGATTGGCTAAAATTATTCATTCACACAAACTACACCGTTTGTGTAAATATCCTCAGCCGAATGCAGGAAGAATGGACGAACTCACGGAAAGTGATGGTTTAGTGTCCGGTGCAATTATCCACACACATACAAGTTGATTCAACTTCAAAACTCTTTTGTCACGTCAATCAGGGGCGAATAATTCGTGAAGCTTGAAGATCCGGTGACACGTTAATCTTGCCGTTACCCGTCTCGATTCACGAACAACCAGCTGTGCAGCACCACGAACAATAGCAGAACCAGGAGACGCGCAGACCAAAGTATATTGTTAATTAATGATTATTTACAGAATGCGATACAAAGGATGAGTAACGACAACTCATTTAACGAAACAGAAGATCAATAGTCTATGAGTGAATAGGACAAGAAGAAATCGATAGATCGATATGGCAATATCGATTATCGGAACAAAACGATAACTTCTAAGTTAATGAGTGAAAATGATACAAAGATAAGTATGTACAAATTGTTGATTAAAGCAAGCATCGAGGGAAACGAAAATACAATTGGAAAGAAAGTGAAATTACAGGTTGCTACAGAACTCCCCCCTAGAGCGTGAGTCAACGGATGAACGCTCGATACACCGTCTATGGTATGTATTCAACCAGTCTTGCGGGGAACCTCACTCTACGGCCGGCACGTGTTTGACGAGATGAAGGGGTAGACAGGATAGGTGAGGGTCGCTTGGATGTAACGTCATTGTTATTCATAGGTTGTGTAGGTGGGGTCGCAGGGGTAGCTTCTTGTGACGGTTTTTCCTCGATGTATGCAGGTTTTAAGCGATCTATGCTGACTGTGTCTTCAACGCCGTTGCGTAACAAAACGAAATATTTGGGTTTGCGGTCGATTACTTTAAATGGTCCTTCGTACGGGGTTTGTAATGGCTTTCTGACAGCATCAACTCGAACGAAGACATAGGGGCAATTTTTGAGGTCGTTGTGGATGAATGAAGGGCGGTCAGCGACGCGGGTCGGTACTGGTTTGATGGCCTGGAAGTGTTTCCTGAGTCTCGAGCAGTAAGATCCTGGGTCGATTTCACCAGTAGTGCGGGTATCCAGTATCATCTCGCCAGGCAGTCTCAGTGTTGTACCAAATACCAATTCTGAGGGGCAACAACCGATGTCTTCTTTAACGGTGTTTCTAATACCGAGAAGTATGATAGGAAGACATTCAGACCACTCTGTTCCAGAACAAGCGGTAATAGCAGCTTTCAATTGACGATGAAAACGTTCGACTAGACCGTTGGCTGTAGGATGATATGCAGTAGTACGCACATGATCACATCCTAGTAAACGGTTTAGTTCACGGAACAAAGCGCTTGTGAATTGCGATCCTCTGTCGGTGGTAATAGTAGCGGGTACACCAAAAATGGATATCCATGAATCGACGAATGTTCGTGCGATGGTATCTGTGGAGGTGTCACGAACTGGGACAGCTATAAGCCAGCGAGTGTATCTATCAACGCATGTCAAGATATAGCTATAAGTTCGGGAAACGGGTAAAGGACCAACAATATCCAGGTGGATATGCTTGAATCGACCGTCGGGTACAGGGAATGTGCTGAAAGTGGCACGGATGTGCCGATGAATTTTGCTGCGTTGGCAAGCTAGACGGTGTTTGGCCCAATGAGGGATTTCACGTTGCATATTTTGCCAAATGAATCGTTCTGTTATGATTGTCACAGTTGAACGAATACTCGGATGTGACAATATGTGAACGTGATCGAAGATCTTCCGGCGATATGTTTGCGGGACGAAAGGTCTCGGCTTGCCGGTCGATATGTCACAGTGGATCTTGGCGTCGCAATCAAGCAGCGGCAAAAGGGCAAATTCAAGTGACTTATTTGCGACAATTTCGGAAAATTCAGAGTCGTTTTCCTGATGATTGGCCAGTTCTCTGAGATCGAGTACTGAGTTGCTTATCTGTTGGATAGTGCAACGCGATAAGTCATCAGCGACTATGTTGCGGTCACCATCGATATGTCTAATATCTGTAGTGAACTGCGCGATGAAGTCAGATTGACGAATTTCTCTTGGAGAGTTTCGGTCTGTCGGAGAACGGAACGCATAAACAATGGGCTTGTGATCAGTGAACACAGTAAAGGTGCGTCCCTCGAGTAGGTGACGGAAGTGTTTAATAGCTAGGTAAATGGCGAGAAGTTCGCGTCCAAAAGTGCTATACCTAGTCTGGGCTGGTTGTAACTTCCGTTAGAAAAGGACAGTGGTTGTATCTCTCCGCTTACTTCTTGCTGCAGTACGGCTCCGACTGCGACTTGTGATGCGTCGGTTTTCAGGACCAAATGTGCGTTATCGTCGGTTTTTAAGTGACTCAGAGCGGAAGCGTTGCTCAAAAGTTCTTTAACCTCGACGAATGCGGATTCTGCAGCGGTTGTAATCGTCAACTTTTTGGGATTTCCTTTAAGCATGTCAGTTAGCGGTTGAAGTATTTTAGCGGCGTTGGGGATAAATCGTCCATAGTAGTTAACGACGCCTAGGAAACGGCGTAAGCTTTTGATTGATTGTGGCATTGGGTATTCGAGTATGGACCGTGTCTTTTCGGGCAGTGGGCTTATTCCATTACTGTCAATCCTATGGCCGAGAAAATCAATGGTCGACTGGCCAAAAACGCATTTGTCGGGATTGATAGTAACGCCGTATTGGGCGAAGCGTTGGAAGACTTCACGGAGGTGTCGTGCATGCTCCTCGTGTGATGAGCTAGCTACTAATACGTCGTCGATATACACGAAGACGAAATCAAGACCACGAAGAATCTGATCCATGAACCGTTGAAAAGACTGTGCTGCATTGCACAAACCGAAGGGCATGCAAAGGAATTCGAAAAGACAAATTGGCGTAATTATAGCAGTCTTAGCAATATCGTCGGACGCCATGGGGATCTGATGGTATGCACGTACGAGATCCAGTTTAGAGAAAACTGATTTTCCGTGAAGGCTAAGTGAGAAATCATGTATGTGCGGAATAGGGCAGCGGTTGGTTCGGGTAACGCTATTCAACGCACGATAATCTCCGCAAGGTCTCCAATCGCCGTTCTTTTTGGCGACCATATGTAACGGCGATGCCCACGGACTGGTTGACGGTCTAATTATGCCCAATGCAGCCATATGTTCGAACTCGCATTTTGCTGCTTTAAGTTTCTCTGGTGGCAGCCTTCGAGCTTTGGCAAAAACCGGAGGCCCTTTAGGAACGATGTGATGTTGAACATCGTGGGTGGAAGTCTCCGAGTATGGCGATATGCGTGTCAAGTTCGGGAATTCACGCAGGATGTCGCTGTATGTGGCACTGTTCGGCACGAATATGCGAGGACTGGGTGAGATGATGGAACATAGTTTACCGGACACGTTCAATGACGTAGTATTGTCATGTAGCCGTCGGTGTCGGAGATCGACTACGAGACCGTATTTCGTCAAAAAATCGATACCGATGATAGGTTTCTGAACATCGGCTATCAAGAAGACGAAAGGGAATTCACGTCTAAGTCCGAGATCGAGTTTCAAAGTTTCTCACCGTAAGTTTAAATTTTCGATTCGTTAGCCGCCTGCAGTGTGATGCCTGATGGACGTAAGTCACGGTTTTCGCAGCTACGCGGTATAACGCTAACTTCGGCACCAGTGTCCACGAGAAAGTTAAGTTTATTCGACGCATCATATACATACAGGAGGCGACTGGTGGGTTTGCCAGGAGCAGTCGTCGCCATTACTGACTGGCAAGCTGGTTTCCCGACTTTGGCTGTGAGTGCGTTAGGGTGTTTACAACCTGGACGGCAGTTACGCGCGGCGTCTCCGAAACGGCGATGGTAATAGCAAAACCAGTTGGTATTGCGAGGACGAGAGCGGCTTCTACTTCTGGATCGATGGCGAAGTAAGGATCGGGAGTTTTTAGAACGCTCCATGTTAGAGATTGTGAGCTGTAATGATGAGAGCTCTTTGGTCAACGTTGCTATGGAGGTTTCTGGCTCTGATATGTAACTCGCTTTGGCTGCCTGATTAACGTTGGTTCCGCCTAAATTTTCGTGGATTTTGTCGGCGAGTTCAGCAAAAGTGTCTAGACCAACTTTATCGACAGATACTGCAAGGACAGCTTCAGCACTGGCTGGTAAACAATTCAACCAGAGTTGTTGCAATACGGAATCATCCAGCTTTGAGTTACCCGCGAGAGAACGCATGTGTCGCAGAAGTTGTGACGGAATTCTATCCCCGAGCTCTACCCGGCGAGCAATTGTTTTAACCTCGCCTCGTCAGAAGCCATAGTGCGCTTAAGAACAGCGGCTTTGAGGGTGTCGTAGGGTTTATTTACTGGCATCGGATCAAGAACGTCTAAAACTTCTTTCGTAATATACGACGGCAGCTGAGATTGCACGAAGGAAAACATAGTTTCTTGTTTAGTAATGCGTCTATAACGAAACATTCCCTCGAACTGAATGAACCAAATGTGTGGGTTTGCTGAGTCAAAAGTTGGAGTGTTGCCTCTAATAACATTTAATTGAGAATCACGTCGGGCTCACCAATTATGTAGTGAATATGTGCAAGTTATAACAGTTAACGTTATATTGAATGCAGGACGAATGGACGAACTCACGAAAGTGACGGCTTAGTGTCCGGTGCAATTATCCACACACATACAAGTTGATTCAACTTCAAAACTCTTGTGTCACGTCAATCAGGGACGAATAATTCGTAAAGCTTGAAGATCCGGTGACACGTTAATCTTGCCGTTACCCGTCTCGGTTCACGAACAACCAGGTTTGCAGCACACGAACAATAGCAGAACCAGGAGACGCGCAGACCAAAGTATATTGTTAATTAATGATTATTTACAGAATGCGATACAAAGAATGAGTAAAGACAACTCATTTAACGAAACAGAATATCAATAGTCTATGAGTGAATAGGACAAGACGAAATCGATAGATCGATATGGCAATATCGATTATCGGAACAAAACGATAACTTCTAAGTTATTGAGTGAAAATGATACAAACCTAAGTATGTACAAATTGTTGATTAAAGCAAGCATCGAGGGAAACGAAAATACAATTGGAAAGAGAGTGAACTTACAGGTTGCTACAGTCTAAGGCTATTCATGTGCCAAAAAAGGAAAAAACAGGGTTAATACCGTTTTGGAATCAGTTAAAACGACCACGGAAGAAGAAAAGTCTTACAGAGATATGCTGTTACGGTCGACCTCAGCTGTACACTCCAAACCTGATGTACCTGACTCACAAAGTCAAGCCCCAAATGCATTAAATTCGAAAAAACTGACTTTCCGTTACGCAAAAAGAACTCCCCATACGCGCTGAGCGTGGTATGTACGAACATTAGCGAGTCTCAAGAAATCCTGTTGATTGCAAACAGAAACACCACGTCGAGAAATGGATTCAACTTTGTCACCTAATGCAAATTGAACATGTAATCGCCTAAGAAGTGACTCGTCTAACTCTCCACTCAACTTCAGCTCATATTGGTCAACCTCGCTTGCTCAAGTTAACACTGAAATGCAAGGCTGATATCGAGAGCGTATTGCTGAATGCGTACCTATTCAAGACAGATCCCGACTCAAACTGCCGCATATATCCCGATGTACCATGGTGGGAAAGGAAGGGTAACTTGAACGCCAGGGAAAAACGGTATCATGAAGTAAAGTTGTACTTGGTGTACCATAAAATACTTCTCGGACATCGATTCAGGATACCGTAGAGCACGACGTCAAGCAATGGCGGTACATTGCATGTTCTCTAGATATTTCAAATGCCGTTGTTGTGGACACTTTTTGAGTTTCTTTTTCGCAAATAGATAAAGGTGATGGACCGAAACCTCTGAAGATTACGTTCTTGACCAGCGTTTTGGCCGAACTCGTAAGGTCGGAATGGAAAAAAAGGAAAACGAACGTTACCCAATGATGTTAGACTTAGCCCACCCAAACCCAATGTCACAAGTCAAACACTCCCCCGTCTGGAGACAGCGGATTGCAGCGTTTCCATCCAAATGGAAGAAATCAATACATCAAAAAACGACGTAGGTCCGGCTCAAATCGAGTCGGACTGAGCAATTCACACCGATACATAATTGTCGATTCAAGCAGTCGGCGACCAATAAGAAGCTCACATGTTTTATCATCTCAGACACTGACTATTTAGAGGGATCCGGCATCGCACTGTTTAACGCCTTATCACATACCACATGATTCATCGCTACTTGTTAAGTCCGACTCCAGAGAAGCCGGACCAATAACTTCAGTTTACACCCCGTCATTACTCACGAAAAATACAATTAAGTGCATCTATACAAACGCAAACAGCCTTTTCAACAAATTAATCGAATTGTCCGAGATTTGTAATGAAACGGCGTCAGACATAGTTGAGATAACATAAACGTGGTTCAATGCCTCATTGGGGTTGTTCAACATGTTGCACTTTACATTTCAATGTCATCGACAGTTTATGACGAAAGGGGTATAAAACAGTGCTATGAGGCATCGCTGGTAATCACGCAAGTCAATGGAGAGAAACGATATATCTGGGGCATCTAGCTTATGGAGAATAATAGAATAAATTTGATGCTCTCGTGTAAGTAGATGAGGGTACTGCCATCTTTTTTGCTCGTGCTTCTGTGTAGATCATCATATTTAGAGTAGTGACCTTATAATCATATGTTAAATTTCTCATCCAGGATTCGCTCAAAGCAATCAAATCTCACGTGATTGAGGTCGCATGTGAATAGAGTTCGGTAAACTTACACTAAGCATTGGTATAACAGCATGATAAATATTTCATTTTGGAAGCAGATGGATTACTTACAATAGTGTATTCACCGACCTAGAATTGGCTTGCTGCTCCAATTTGTTTTATCTCAGTTTCTTGTGGTTGACTGAATGGCGAAATCAATTTCGTATTATTCATGTTCGTGCGCTTTATTATTTATGCAGCTAGAATAGGGATTTCAGGAGATGCCATTTCTGATATTTGTATCAGGCCTCGAGTATTCTATCCCTAATTTCGTGAGTGCAAAATGATATTTTGAGAGGAAGCTGTTGAGATTCATTTTTCGCCTAAAATCGCATAATGCGAGTGACTATTATGCCGCTTAAAACTGGGATCTATTGTAAATGTCGCTATTCACTGAGGTCATGTTGCAGTCTTTTACTTAATTCTTCCTCGTTCGAGCTATATACACCATGAACGATAACAACTTGTCGATTTATTGATTCCTTTGCTATATTCGGATTTTTGCACAGGTGTTGTCGTACATCTCATAAAGCATCGGGAAATATTCGTACAACGGATGCTTTTACATCTAAGAGCGATGAGGGGGGTAAGATGTTTTCCTCGTCCTGTACATAAATCAGTAGTGCACATAGTATATGGATGAGTTCGTTCGAAATATGTTCGGTAGTCTGAATAATCGGGTAAACGAATCAGGTGAGCCAGTGATACCTGAGCTTGGGCAAAGATTATATCATTTTTTTTCGTCTGCTTTGCGATGGTTCAGCGACATAGCTGTTGATTAAGTGAGATTACTGCAAATTAATGTTAGAACTACGATTGTTGTATCTTGTGTAATTTTGGTGTATAAACACTTCTCTCCTAGCTCATACACATTATTCTTTAATTCAACGCTTCCTTTGGCTTGATTATTTACCTACTTTAAAGAAATTGTGGTTCTACTGAGTTGTTGGGAGTAAGTTTTTTGGATTTTTGGACCGTGGGATTTTCAGGCGTAAATAAAGGTTCCCTGTAAAACATTCGGTTCTCGCGGTTAAGGACTGTGATTTGAACTGACTTCTTCGCTTCCTGATACGCATGTGATTGGAAGGACACGAACGTATCTACAAGTCGGTTAAGTTTCGTTTTTACAGCGAACATGCGTCTTCCCATACTCGAATCAGAGTTTACAGCTCTTGATAAATCACTTGATGCTTTTATTGTGCAAGCTGTTGGTCATTTCATCTATTTTCACAAAGTTTACGCGCAGAGAGCCTCAAGGTAAACCCATGAAACGCCAAATTTTTCAAAATGATATCTGCACACTGGATGGTCATTAATATCTTATATATTGTTTCGCTTTTCCTAGTTACATGCCATCTGCTTGGTGAGACCGTCACTGAAGGAAATAATTATTTTCTACGAATGCTACTTGTGAGTAGCATAGGGATAAAAACGTTTGGGTCAGCTTAAGGTCATTTTGGTGTATATTCATCTTGAATAATAAAAACATTCTGGTTACATGCTTGTATATCTGTGCCTTTCCAGAATTTTGACAAATACTTTCTACTCACTTACCTATTAGCAAATTTACATAAGATAATGTAAGATGGATGTGCATGCCTCGAATTATTCTGCGTATTCAATTAACCATGCTAAATTCAGTTTAATCACGTGATTTTGTTAGCAAGTAAATCGGTA
>JACCGJ010025580.1:12500-32867 GCA_013407085.1 Atriophallophorus winterbourni | reverse complement strand
TCAAAACAACGGTAGCGAACCTCGTCATTCGTTACCCGCTCATCCCATGGAACATTGAGGATGCGTCGGAGACACCAGTGGTCGAAAACCTCTAGTTTCCGCATATCCTCCACCCGCACAGGCCACGTCTCGCATCCATAAGTGAGAACTGGGTGAATCGCCGCTCTGTAGACGCGCAGCTTTGTACGTCGGCTGATTTCTCAACGGCTAAATAGAACCCAACGTAGTCGCGAAAACGCCGTGCGCGCAGCTTGTACACGGGTCGGTATCTCATCCCTGGCTTGACCTGACGGTAGCACGCACGAACCAAGGTAACGAAAAGTGTTCACCATCTCCAAGTTCTCGCCACCAATCTTGAGAGGCAGATGAGGTCCAGTGGCGGTGGTAAAATACTTAGTTTTGCGCGTGTTGATTCGTAGCCCCAGCATAGAAGCAAATGAGCTGAGGCGTTCCAGGGTCGTCTGAAGCGTTTCAGGATCATCCCCCAAGATTACGATGTCGTCGGCATACTCCAAATCGACAATCGAAACGCTCGGACTCAGTATCACACCGGCGTAATCTGAAAGCGCTTGCTTCATTGTCCAATCGATCGCGAAGTTGAATAGCACAGGGGACAAAGGGCACCCTTGCCGGACACCGGTCATAATGGGGAACGTCGAGGACACCATTCCATATTCGCGTACGCGGCTGAATGAATAGTACGCTTGCATCATGCGCACAAGTTTCTCCGGCATACCATCCGCCAGCATCACACTTCCACAGGCGAATCTCGGTCGACGGAGTCGAAGGCGTCTTCCACCCGAAATCGATGAAACAAGGCGGTTGTTGCCTGCTGAGAGCGGTAACGATGTTCCAGAATCGGCGCAATGTGAACAGCTGGGTCGGAGCACAACCGACCTCGACGAAAACCGCCTTAGTTGACTCGTGTACGTATATCCCTCTCTTCCGTAAAGCGGCATAAGAGAATCACTGCAAAAACCTTCGCGGCGATGTCATTTTAACTGATTCCAAAACGGGACTATCCCTGCTTTTTTTCCTGTTTTGTCACACCAATAGCCTTAGTATCAGCTTCCTTCTGTGGTGTTTCCGAAATCGTTGTATTGATAAGATGGTCTACATCAGTGATCACTTGAGTACTCACATGATTTACCAATATTTCCTCCACACATCGAAGGCTCAACTCGAAACTGGCCATTCTATTTTCTATTTTGGCTTCAAAAGTAGAAGAAGATTTGCCTCTGCAACGAACACAGGCGCCTGGAACCTTTTCGCTATTTATTACTGCTATCGAATCGGGGGTTTAAATTACGGTCACGTTTACGATGGATCTTACCCATACACGGAAAACACGTTATGACTTGACTCGCCTTGGGACTCACCGGTTGTTTACATGCTTTGTGCATGGCCTATGGACAACTCTGCGTGTCGGGATTCGTCCTATAAGCTGGGCCGGCGTTCGGCAGATCCAGGCACATGGCACAGAGGTCAAGTTGGTTCCACGTCGCTGTCCGGTGAATAGTCATCGCTGTCACTGCTTGATCGATCGATTTGTTTGCTTGTGTGTTGGATCTCTTGATTCGGGTACACATGTTAGTAGCCTGTTCGGCTGAGCAATAGGCTTATGGTCGACTTCTCGATGTGGCTGCTTTGGAACTCGTGATTTCGTCATTTTGCAAATAATCCACTATAACTCGTTAACCACACAAGGTAGAACACAGAATTAGGTATCAAAATGCGTAGCTCGACGCCATCTTTGCAATGATAACATAAACCGTAGAACAGTTAGCGATTAAAAACCGAGATATTTACGTCGACACTGTAACTTTGTTGTGGATCTGTTGACAGGATCAACACGAATAAATTCCGATAGCTTTGCTCGAAAGTAACCCAGAATTCTTGTAATGAGATAAATCCGAGCAGATTCGTCGAACATATGACCAAAAGTGTCAGAGCAATAAAAATGCAACCGCGCAACAGCCGAGCTAGAATGAAATGAATAAATGAACGCACAAGCCTGATCCAGGCAAAGTGCCGTGCAGTCAGAGACTGCACGTAGGCTAAGATACTGTCAGGTTGCCCAGGCCTAGACAGGGCCGAGCTAGAACTCGTACTTCATTTATGGATATCTAGTGTTACAATCCTATCCAAGTATTCGCCTAGATACGCAACCGTAACAAGCACAATCCTTCATTCTATTATCGGGCATCCATTATCAGCTTCTTCGCACCTAATTATTTACTCACCTATTCAAGGTCATCCTTTACAACCATCGCAAATTCAACTCGACCTTAATATCGATTATTCTTTAACATCGCCCCAGTTCTTTGTATACGTTTCCTAAATTTTGCGCACTCCCACATTCTTATTGCTAATCAACCCGATCGGAAAAATCAATGTCCATTGAGATCGTATCAGCGGCGCGCGAAGAGCGACATACTTTACTCCCATGTTTCACATTAGCTGATTGCCCAGAATGAAACACTTTGTCCATAGGCGTCTCAGAAAATCATGTCAACAATCAGGCGAGGCGTGTGAGCCAGTAGGTATGCGTGTTTCACTACGCGGTTAACTGAACCGGATGGAGAAGGGAATGGCATTGTCGATAATGTGCCGTTGATCATGACAATAAGAATGGTGCAATAGTACCGCCCATGTAATATAGATCGCTGAACAATGGTTGATTTCCCCCTGATTATTCACAGTTTGATGAGCATGCACCGAGGTTATATTTTTGAAGTAAAACACCAATTGTGTTATTAACAAGGGATTCGTCCGTCACGTGCGTTACTTCTCATCTGTGAATGATGCCACTTGAGGCTTGCGTGCCCCAAACATGATGTGATTCTCTCTGGGGATGTTGGGTCAGAATAAAATGTGTTTTGTCAGATGCTAGCATGTACCATTTGCTGATCAATGGGAAACTGATATCAGACTGTTACTGGTGGGTGTGAATTGTAGGAGGTGGAATTAGAATCCTTAAATGTATGCTAAGCAACGGACAGGATAGCTATACTCAAGTTAGTAAGTAGATTGATATTTCAGCATATTTATAGATAGATGGATGGATAGATAGATAGATAGATACATTGTCCCTTAAATCGGTAGTCAGTTACTTCCCTCGTAAAATCACAGAGTCATACCTATTACGTGCATGGCTTGTGTGATTCTCTGTTGCTAAACCTGTTGCTACGCACCGAATTCAGCATCTGTAAGTTTTCTTTTACTGAACTCTTACACTTCGTTTCTTTTACAACTCGGCTGTTATATTTTCAACTGCGATTGAAAACGTCCTCAAAATTATGCGAACGTTTCCATGTCATTGTCTGTGTTCACAATCTGATCATGTTATTCACATTTCAACCCCGCACACGATCGTTGTTCCCCAAATTGTCCCCACCTAGTTTTCAGATTCGATCGATTCCGTGTGACATTTTCACATGATTACCAGCGCCCGTTGCTCCGTGGCGGCGCAACCCGTGTGACTGACAGTTTTCCCATTAATATAAAACCAAATCCAAAAATATGGGTTAGATTTGTTCGTGGGTATACGATGCACCTGAGTGTACATGCGTTCGATATGTCCGATCTAGCGGAAACAATCGAAAGACCTGCCGCACGGAAATGGATGGGGTACTACCACATGATACCTAATGTTGTAGCAGCTTAGTATCGGTACTGTTAGTCTGATGTTAGTTTCACCTATTTTTGACAATAGCATTTGCTCTCCTCACGATCGAAAATTCTATATCAGCTTCTTCCTCAGCGTATTTGTCAAAAGGTTATTTCTTCCCTGGGTGTCGGGATCGGTAACTAAAATGCCTCTTTGGTAACCTTATTGTTATTCTCCTGTTTTTAACAATGATCTTGAAAACCACCTCAATTTGCTCATCACGGGTTGTGGGGTTATGTCGGGAATTTCGACATCGCACGCCTGCCCTTAAACGCATGGTTGTGACGCTGGTTGCAATGACGCAGTGCGAATCCTTTGATGCAGCATCGACAGCCTCACAAGACATGGCCTAACAGAATTATTCTCGTGCATTTCAACTGGTGGCGTTCGAAATCCATGTTAAGCGCGTTTTCTCGCCACGAATATCGCGTGTTGCACATCACACCACCATCATTATCAGCATCCTCTTCGTTGCTATAATCGAGGACAGCAGTACTCCGGTAACCACTACCGATTATTTAACTATCATACAACGATCACACGATAAAATCCTAAAAAGATGGAGAGGATGGAGTCTGAAAGCTATTGAACCTGTAACAGA
Organism: Atriophallophorus winterbourni; assembly: GCA_013407085.1. NCBI lineage: Eukaryota > Metazoa > Platyhelminthes > Trematoda > Plagiorchiida > Microphallidae > Atriophallophorus > Atriophallophorus winterbourni. The sequence continues at coordinate 28,596 of JACCGJ010025580.1, read as the reverse complement.
TTAGGCACAGACAAACTAGGATGACTTGCCTACACTTCGAATCAATCACGCATTCAATCATGTGTTATAAACGAGTACACCAACATCGGTACGACATCTTCCTTGAGGTTGCCGCAATCATGTTTTCCTAGCAGCTGTACTTCCACACTTCGACCGTACAGGATTAATTGAACACCCCACGAAGATGTCTACGAAAGAACTGCACACGACCTTGACTTATATCAACAAAAGTAAGAATCCACTGCAATTTCTACTCTTTTGGACCCTAACAATGGTACTTTTCTAAACGAAGACGTTCGGTCCTTCCACTGAGGCAATGTGTCGAACACTTCTCTGATCACGTTCATACTACGAAAATCTGTTGCTTCAGCGGGTTGCTTATTATGGGACCAGGCTATCGTCCCAGAGCTCAACGTATTTCAAAGCATTTAATGTTCTAAAAAACAATAGCCTTAACAAAATCCACGGTAAAAATGAAAATATGATGACAGCGAAAATCGTTCGCTGAGAAATTACATTACGCAGTTTTACGGGCTATGGAAACGAATGCTTTGATGACAAAGGCATCCCATTGAGCTTTAAAATCATGCAAATACGGTAAAAGGTAGAAGTTAACGTGTTCCAAGTGAAACAGACACGATGTGACTGAAAAACTATCTTCTACAAAAATGCTCATTTGCATTCTTTTCCATCACACACCCCAAGACCGGTGCGGTGCTGTTTGCACTCATCAAGTAGGGGAGAAGGATCAGTATCCGTATGTGGTTGAAACAGTGGAAGAATGGTAAACAGGTTGAGTTTGTAAGCAACCTTGCTTGAATAGACTGGCACGACTGGCCTGTTCGTGTGACAACAGACCTGTTGGTGAATAAAACCCACGGACATAAACCAAACGTGTATATATTCATCTACTTTCCTACAGTTTCTTTTTTAACGTTTTGACGCCACTAGCATGTAATCGTGAGTTCGATTATTCATCGTGTCCCTTAGCGTTAAATGTTCTCGAATGGGATATTTTGGTGTTTGGAATGTTTGGTAACCTAGTATAAGGTTTTCCCTGATTCGTCGATTAAATATTTCCAACACGACCTCAGTTAATCTCAATTTGAAATGTCTCTGAATCTAAAACACTATTTGTCAATGTTATAGCGGTTATAGATGGTTCCGTTTTTTCGTCGGTTTTTTAATCGATCTGCTGTACTTGCTCACCGCTTTTCTTCTTCTTCATCGTCACAACTTTATCGACACACTTCCTGTGCCCGGATTGATCGACTTAAGCCTTGAATTTGACGTTACCCCGTACCAGCTAGACAAGCCACGTTTTGTGCGCTCTAACCGGTCGGTGTTCTTCCGTTCACTTATTCAGGCGTACCTGCTCCACCGACCAAACTGATGCCCTCATCCGTGGTCTTCGACTCCAAAGGCCGCCCAAAAATTGATGTCCTTCGACCGCATTTAATCGCAGAGGGCCGGCTGACCGAGGAAGCCATCTTGCGTATCATTGACGAAACGTCTGCACTTCTTCGCTCTGAGAAAACCATGCTGGAACTAGAGGCTCCAATCACCGGTAAGGGCTTTTCAGTCACTACGTGCGTTAGCACATGAGCGCTTACATCTCTCTACGCGTTTGAATGCCTGTGTACATCCTTATTTTGGCTAACAAGTATAACTTTGTTTACCACTTTTTCACCATTTCACTGAACCTGATCTTACTGTCTCCACCTTAAGAAGTCAAACAGCCAGAAACCGGTTGTGGGGATGTGAGCACCACAATATCTAAGTTCCTATACTCTCATCATCCAATGGCAGAAATTAATTTGACCGGAGTAAGTTAGTTTGCATTAAGCAGAAATGAAAATTTGTGATTGCTGCTGCGTTCAAAACTGTGACAACATTTGCAGAGGTCAAATTCATCTCACACAGTAAAGTGATCAAGGTGAACTGCTGGATTTAAGCAGCATCTGCGATGTGTGCATCCCGTTCTAGCTTGGTCTGGTCGATTACTGCTTCTTATGACTTGAGCCCACAGTGTTTGTCATGGTGGGATGTGGCCTGGGGAACTACAAGGTCGCTCATGTCTAGACAGAAGAACATTTATCGTTCTCGACTAAAACCTTTGGCTAAAGAGCCTTAATCACAAGGCAATGAATTGAAACCGAGTTCGTCTGACCTCCATCCATCATCATCATCAAAGGCAGCATTACATGGGTAGCACGTACCGAATGCTTAACTGCCATACAACCATGAAAAAGTAAAATCCTAAACGATGGGGAAGGGTGGGACTTAAATAGCTACGGCTTCTATAGAAGAGTAAGCACAAACAAACTGGGAAGAGGTGCCTACACCTGGAATGGAAAATGAATTCAAACAAGTTTCGTGAACGAGTAGAGCGACATCAGCACGGCAGCTTCCTTGCGGCTTTCACTGTCATGCATCATAATAAGCTTTTCTCGTCACTCCGCTTGACAACATACAAGGTTAAGCAAACAATCCAAGAAGATGCTTAGTGCAAGACCGCCATTGAACACGGTTTCGGGACATATCCTGAAGCGTAACTAACCAATGCGATATCTGATCGCGCGGACACCAGCCTGGAAGACGCACTGCGGCTACTTTGGAAAGGACACTAGTACGGTTCTTAACTGCCTATGCCATGTGACGGTTTGGCCACCCCGAGATTTACGGCAATCAGGATGTGGCGTCGCGAAAAGAATCCGTTTCGGAAGTCGGTGTTCCGGCATCCGTAAAACGTGACCCAACTAGCGTAATCTATGCAGGTTGATCTGCTTTTCTATATCAACATTACTACCGAACAACTTATTTCGGAGAGCATCGGTGCGTATGCGATTGTAACAGCTAACTCCTAGAATGCTGCGGAGACACCGGTTGTCCATCCATCGATCTTCCTGGGATGAGTAGCTCTGCTTGTGCCCGAAGGACACAACACCGTATAGCCCGATGAGATAATGGGTTGCGCAAACCATCGCATCACGTTAAGGTCCAGTTCTACCGGCTAAGTTGCTACTTTGTGTGTCACTTCCCCCTTCTCAGTGTTACCCTCCAACAAGAGAGGGACTTTCACATGCTTGATCCAGCTGCAGGAACCTCGGTGTTCAATCAAACATCGTTTCCTGACTTGTTGTCGCAACTTCTAGGCATTTGCCTGCCACCCGTTTCCATCAAAATTTGTCATCACATTCAGTCCCGTTAGAGCACCTGTTTCAAAGATACTTTTCTACTACTACGTTCTGTTTCCATGATACACCTGCCCTCTGCTGACATTTTGAATGAACAATAATTTCCACGCTATCACCCAAAATTGGTTACACCAGAACTGTCTTCTTGGAGATTATGGAACATTGGCTCATTGGAGTTGCCTACGTCTATGCTATGTTAATGTACAGCTGTTTATGGCTTCACTCCTAGTCTTAAATGATATGAACGCAATTCACAAAGCGCTTTTCAAACACAAAGTCCAAATCCACCGATCGTATTATTGGCCAACTTCCGTTCCCTGAATGTTTCTCTTAACAATTCGTCCGCCACGCTGTTTTGTATTGTTTTGCTGCTCAAACGAGATTGCCCATCTCGCAGACATCCCTAAAGCCTTCTTTTCCGCGCGCCTCAACACTCTTCAATCCGCGATCGTAAGCCTCCGTTTTCATCAGCCATCTGATTGACTTTTGGAACATTTCAGTTTGATCTTTCTCTTTCGTTCACCACGCGCGCGCGCGTACGTTGTCTGTATGCCACGTGGGTTATTTTTATTTGTGAGATTGGCATTTCGTCGCTCTGACATCGGGCGAACATTCTCCCGTCTCGCCTCTGCACAATGTACGCCGCACGCACACCGGCGTGGACACTAGACGTCGTCTGGTTCTCGCGTGTGTTGCACCTATCCAATCGTATTGATTGTTCCCATTTTTGGGCTTCTGGATGTTGCGGGTTTTTGTTGGGAGTCGGCATGATGCGTTGACGTTCAGAATGTCTTGAAATTGTCCAACGGTCGGTTAATTTCGGTTGTTGGCCTCCATCGCTCGATGTCAATCATAGATCGCAGGCCAGTTTCACGCTCCGCAGCATCTCCGACGACTAAATATTCCGATTCGGAAAGAACAATCTCTTCCGCAGCACTCACGTCGATAAGCAGTATTCGGTACTTGTACTTGTGTGCGAGTATCACCTCCTGGAGGATGAGTCGGCTTCAATGAAGATTCTTCGGAATTTGGGTACAAAGCGGCGTCCCCAGCACCACTCGGCGTTTGTTCGAGTCAGCTTCTCTAGCCTTTGCACAACCAAGTGCGACCTGCAAGGCAACAGGGAGTTGCCAGAAAGAGGTGGTGTGCACCAACTAATCGTCTAGCAGACTCTGTTCCAGGTTTTTCCTCAGGGTATTCTCCCGAAGCCTTTCCCACGATTGGGTATACCGCAAGGTAGCGGAGGTTTAAAATCAGGGTTTTCCTTCCCTTAGATGAAATGCCATCCTAGGCTAACAAGCTCCATCTGCCCGAAGCAGACTGGTTTTCAGGCGCCAGTCACTCGCCCTCGCCCCTTCTCCTGTTGGTTTAAGCAGTTCCGCCGGGCTCGGGGAGCCACTCGTGCAGGCCAGAAGCTGGACTTGGTTGTCAGAGGCTATTTGAAACGCGCCACATATGGGAGCATTTTATAAACAGTGGGAGCTTATCCCCACTGCCATCCCCGGCTATGACAACCTTTGGAACCAGTATTCTGTCGATCGCGGGCAGTCGCCCGCTGACGTCGTGATGTGCGTTCAACAGCCCGGAGCTATATATGCTCTTTCCAGTGTGAGCATAACGCGTCACACAGTGCCTCCAATGTGAACGGCCAAAACCAAGTTCTTCACAAATCGTAGGCTATGAGTAACTCCTCAATTTGAAGCCCAACTAAACTTCCGATACTGCGCATCGACTGACCTCACACTGATCAGCATTTTGTCCACGTGATAATCGGTCGCAGTTTGTTAACACCCACTCGCCCTAATTCTGACCATTCACCAAACTTTCACAGTTTCTGTCATCATTGATTGAATTCTCGATTAACTTTGATCTCATTCCAGCTGTCATGTGACCCCCGTCTGTTCTTTCTCACATCTCAAAATAACATCAACCACTGCTTAATTAATGCAAATCAATGGGTTGTTAGTAGTTTCCGTGTCCCAGAATGTGACGGTTGACATTTAGACATGTGTTTGTCCAAGGGTTGAGAGCGAGTTGGACTAAACCGTCGATGTACTTGGTTACGCTTTGTTAGTAATGCCCTTCCCTTGGTGTGTTTGCAATTAACCTCCACTGATCTACTGAACCAGGAAATAACCAATTTACCCCCGCTTCAATATCGTTTTGCCATTTTTCACAGTCTGTGGAGATATTCACGGTCAATTTTTCGATCTGATGAAACTATTTGAAGTCGGTGGCCCCCCTGAAACCACACGCTATCTGTTCCTGGGAGATTACGTGGATCGAGGTTATTTCAGTTTAGAGGTAAGTCCGTCGTTCAAGGTCACGGGGTTGATCAATTTTATTTTCGTGCCAGCCTTATCCAACACTGCCTGACTAATCGTCTAATGTTTCGAGGCATGTAGATCCCGATCTTACTGTCCGTACCCGATGAGTAGAAATAGCACAAAAGGTGTCTTGTGAAGTGTGTGTGATGCAAATTAGGATTTTCGTTCAAGCTCATATCTGCATGTGTGTGATTGAACAGATTGGTCGGACCAACCGTGGCATACAAACGCACCTTGTTTACCATTCTTCCACTGTTTCAAGCGCATGCGGATCCTGATCCTACAGTCCCTACCTGATGAGTGCAAACAACACGAAACCGGTCGTGGGGTGTGTCTGATGGAAATGCAAGCAAATGGGTTTTTGATCATGATCCTGGGTTCAAACCCAGTCAACATGAGTGTGGTCACATGTGATTGAACAGGTTGATCGTGCTAACAAGAGCAACTTGTCTACAATTGTGACGCAGTTTCAAGCGCATGCGGATGCTGATCGTACTGCCGCTTCCTGAAGAGTGCAAACAACACGAAACCGGTCGTGGGGTGCGTGTGAGGGAAATGGAAGTAAATAGAGATTTTTTAGCCGGTACACCCTACACTCTCTCCTCATTCCATATCACTTTCTTATAAATTTGCCGGGACCTGGGCAATCTCGTGTCACCTACGCCCCCTTGTGTTGTGTTGAAGTTTGCGACAACTTGCCTGTCTGCCATAGGAGATGGAACTAGCACGTAAAATAATCTTCGTTTAACCTCTTGTTGTCCGAAATCTTTTGGAATGAATGTAGGGGGTCAATATTTAACACGACGAAAGATACAAAAGAAGGGAAAATCTGTTTAAGCGTAACCTTAGTAGAGCGAAGATGAAACCCAGAAAATGAGTGCCCGTTCGTATAGAATTATGATGATGAGTTAAGTTATCAGAGATGGTTGAACCGAGATACTTAGCAAGCTTTTCTATCATCCGGTATGTGGAATTTTGTACCTTGTTGCGCAACCGGTTTCTGCCTGTTTGCCGTCATCAGTTGGAGACAGTCGACTTCGGTTCAGTGAACTTTGAAACAGTGGTATAGTGGTAAACAAAAAGTATACTGTTGTATCGGGTTCTTACAAGGAACCACGATGTTCAACTACATAATCACAATGTGATTCTTGGCCAAACGCTCACATCGGTAAAATGGAGAACAGCCAGAAACTGGTTGTGGAATGTAAGCGGTTAGAATGTTGGCACCATAATTTGTTTGTATGTGTATTTGTTGTTCTAGATCACTGGTAATGGCTACAAAAATACTCAAGCCGATTGCTAGATAGATTATTGATGTAGGTTTTAGCTATTTGTCTGATGTGCGAACACACCTTCCGAGAAGCAGGTTGCGCACGGATGTGCAATTGTACAGTACTTCTGTTATGTGCGGCTAACACTGTGCTAAACTGATTGGCCACCGGTAGTGAGCTGCATTCTGAAACACGCTGGAGTCTCACTACCATTTCCTGATCTTTTTTCTTCCCCATATATGTCTAGACCTGGGCAACCTGACAGTATCTTAGCCCACGCGCAATTCGTGACTGTACGGCACTTTGCCTGGATCAGGCTTGTGCTTTCATACCATCAAACCGCCCAATGAACACATCATCAGCGTATTGCAGACGAACTCACGAGGGCGACTGCGGAAGAAGCATGTTGCCAAGATGGAAATGCAAAGAGACTAACCCCTTGTTGAATGAATTCTTGAGCAAATCACATAAATGAAACACACTCGCACTTAACCTCAACGATAATTTCAATCCGCCTTATTTTGGTATTTGAGGATTATTGTGGACACAATTGAAATAGTTGCGCATCTTGGCGAAATCTTGGACTTTTTCACATTCGATTGAAAAATACGTTGCCATGCGGTTGAAATTTTGTTTCTCCTCGCCCACCTCCTTCCGGGTCTGATGACACGTGACAACCGGGGACTTTTACGATCAAGATGTTCGTTTCTCCTGGTGCACTTTGCGTTTGGGTTTGGGCGTTCCCCGGTGGCAACGCACGCATTTGCACCCTGGTGCGCTCTAGGGTGGTGTTTGCCGATCGCGTGATTGATTGATTGATTGCGTTACAAAGACAACATGAATAGCGGGTTCGATCAACAGTACATTTGCACTGGAATGAATGAATGAAAGCACAAGCCTGATCCAGGCAAAGTACCGTACAGTCATAGACTGCACGTGGGCTAAGATACTACCAGGTTGCCCAGGCCTAGACAGATATGAGGAAATGGTAGTGAACATCCAGCCTGTTTCAGCATGCAGCTCACTACCTCTGGCCAATCAATTTAGCACGGAGTTAGCTGCACAGCACAAAGTACTGTACGATTGCACATCCGTGCCATTTGCACTGAACGACTACCTATGTGTCCACAAGGTTAAGTTAATGCTAGTCAAAAGAAGGGTGTATCTCCTCTACTTGTGCAAGACTGTTTCCGTTTGAATTTTATCATAGTTATCATCATCCACGTAAGACGTGAACGGATGCTGAATGCGTTTCATTTAAGGAGTACCCGCTACATCTTGAACATGTATTGTAAATTGATAAAGTAACGAATGCTGAAGTGCGTTCCAAAGCTGGTCAACAGATCATGTTCCCCGACTACGACAGCGCTTTCTATGTTGGCTAGGTTATACGGTACAATGACGTTTGCAAATGAGACGTGTTGGGAAGAACTTGCTATTGACCGCTCACTTTGGAGCCATCTGCAAGGTGTGGATGAATATTTAACAATGTCAGCAGATTAAATAACTTAGATCATTTCGTCAGCGTGGAGCTTATACCGATCGTTCGAATACTGATTATCGCAGTGAGCACTGCGGGTGAGATTGTTGGACTGCTCAGTCATCTGAGATGCTGCAGAGCGTGAAACTCGCGTGATGTGCATCCATGGTCGATATTGATCGAAGGAGGCCAAAACAACAATGACGGCTTTACCTCAGGTAGGCCTACCGCTATTGTGTAATCGAGGTGTAAGGGACCTATATACCCTATACGTAGCAATAAAAATGATGTAGCGCACGCAAGATGGACGGCAATCAAATGTTATGAATGAGTGTGAGTGACATCAGCATCACAACTTCTTTGTGTGGCTTTCAATTCCATGGGTCGTAACACGCTTTCCTGATCACTCACCCAGGAGAGTGTATACATTCGCCCAAACCCTCCCAATAAGATGCTTACAGCAAGGCAGCTGGTGAACACGGTTTTCAGACATGTCCGTTGGTCCGTTCTCAGCTCGCAGCGACCCAAACCCAGAAGGCGTGTTCTGCCGACTTTGGAAACATTGTTCATTAAATTTAGCGTCCCAACTACCCCAAGTTCTACACCACTTGTGATACAGCGTCACAGATAGAATCCTTTTTTGAAGTCGGTGAAGGCTAGGCAAGTGACGTGTCTCGAAAGGTTTTCATGACCATCTCGCTCCAACAATTCGCGCTCTATGTGTGTGGTTTGCGCTTGCTGATTGTGGTGTAGGTGCTATAGTTATGGATATCGTCGCAGGTACAATAGCCCGCCGAACCTACCTTCACTCTGCATCCAAGATACCGTTTGGTTTTGATGGCATTGCAATACTGCTTCACGAGATTAGAGCAATGATGTGTTTCAGGCCGACGAGGATGTCAGGAAATTTGGCAACCATTGAGGCTCACTGATTACGATGCGGCATCTACGGAATTCATTCAGCCTCTCTAAGTTCATGGGCGCAACTTGGCTTTTCGTTTGATCTATTCATATTCCTCGGGGTACCGGTTGTGTTAATCGTCAAATCTCACTGCCCTTGTGCCGTTTTGATTGTATCCTGTTTTGTGAAGATTTCCGAAAATTTGGTCTGAGACAAGAGCGTCGAATGCTGAAATGCATGCAATATTTAGGTATACGAAATCCTGCCACCTGTTCATGATTCCAACCGCCTCGGTTTGTTTTGACAAATGGGAAACCTACGTCCCATGGTTGAATGCATTTTTGTTTTGTTTGTCGTGACAGCTGAACTAATACCACCACGTGTTGGGCACATTTTCTCTGTGACCAACTGCATAATTTTGGGTTCTTGAATCTTGTGATTTCAGCGGCTAACTGCTACACACGACATTGACACTCGTTTCATGTTGTTCAGATGGTGTTCGCCGAGCTTGTGTTGGACGTTTCGTCATTAAGCTAGATGACATCATCAGCAGAACTTATTTCGAGGTGACTTGACATTGGTATTCGTTGGTTTTTATAAGGTCTGTCTGACCGTTCGCTATCACTTTGGGTGGTTGGTTTGTATGTATGAAAGCACAAGCCTAATCCAGGCAAAGTGTTGCACAGTCAGAGACTGCACGTGGGCTAAGATACTGTCAGCTTGCCCAGGCCTAGACAGATATGAGGAAGAAAAAGCAATAGGAAATGGTAGTGAGACTGGAGCCTGTTTCAGTATGCAGCTCACTACCTCTGACCAATCAATTTAGCATGGTGTTAACCGCAGAGCGCAGAGTACTGCACGATTGCACATCTGATTCTGGTAGCAGTTATAGTAGTAGTAGTTTGCGTAATTCCAAGGGTTAATGGTCTAAAAAGCAAATACTTTACAGTATCCATAGATTAAAAATATAGGGAATGCATAAAAATAACAAAGATGTTTTGCCAATACGGAAAGTCAGCTTCAGTATTGAGGTGTTCTACCTTGAACATGTGCAGGCTTGATGAAAACGTGATATGTGGGGCAGAGTTCCATATAAAACAAACTCGGACAGCAAAGAAGAACCTTCGACAATTTGCTATAGAGTGTGGAGCAGCCATGAGATCTGCTACCACGTGCATCTTGCCGATGAAACATGGGTTCAAGTGGGTGATTCACTGTATGCAGTTTGTTGAACAGCCGGATCATGTCACCACTGACACGACGGTACGAAAAGTCAAACAGCTTTAGAGTTGCAATCCTCTCCTCGTAAGGCCTGTTGTATAGTCCGGTCACCAGTTTTGTAGCGCGGTGGTATACCCGTTGCAGCAAGGTCAGGTCCTTTTGTAGCCATGGAGAGCATACTCCATTGTTGGTCTGATATAGATGATCATTATCCGTGGGATTATCTGCTTTGTGAAACTACCGAGGAACCGTCTGAGCGTTTGCAGGACTTTTTGTATACCGCATAACACTGCCGTGAAGACTTCAAGTTACTGCTACGACCAGTAACATTCTACTTCACAGGCGTCTGCATCAATGCATGACAGTGAAAGCCGCAAGGAAGCTGTCTTGCTGATGTCGCTCTACTCGTTCACGAATCTTGATTGAATCCATGTTCCATGTGAGGTGTAGGCACCTCATCCCACTTTGTTTGTGCTTAGTTTTCTATAGAATCCGTAGCTATTTTAGTAGCCTACCCTTCCCCTTCTTTTATGATTTTACTTTTTCATGTTTGGGTGGCTGTTAAGCACTCGGGACATGCTACCAATGTAATGCTCTCTTTGATGATGATGACTTACCTTGATGAATTGCATATCGTTCGATAGCGGCTGACGTTGTCCATTACCTCGTGTTTCCGAGGATATTGTCACTCTAACCGTTTTTATGCAAGTCTTCCGAGACCCGAATGATTAATGGTTCGCGACTGTCGGTCTTTTCGGCGCTTCTTGCTTTTGTGTTCTACTGGAGAGTGATGTTCTGCATCTCACCTCAAAGCTTGCGATTAGCGCTCATCCATAATGTACTCAGCACCTCCGCAATGTGGCAGTGTAGTCACACCAGCAGCAGTCGCGATGCATCAACTACTTGTGGTGCACATTCATGGTTGACCTTGACCGGATAAGGCCATGACTTTGAAGGTCACGTGTGTTCGATGCTGTCGTGAGATCCCCGTGTTTTTATGAAACATGTTTATTTTCCGACTATTCGCGTACAGATGTTCGATCTGCGCTCATCCACAGTATCGCACTATGGTCATATTCGGTTCATGCTGTTTTGGGCTGCTAGTCAATGCTGGATGTACATCGTAAGCGAATGACGATATGTTACTCCACTGCGATGACTAAATGTCTAAACCGTCTGATTTGGGGGAAAGTCTCTCGCGCTTCGTTCACAGCTGTCGATCCATGGCATTTGCACCGTGTAGGCGTGACAACCTACGTCCAGCAGCGGAAAGCGCTATCTGCTCTCCTCCAGCCTGACTATGACGATATATAGACCATGACTCCGAAAATAGTGGAACGGTTTATTGAGATCGATTGGAATATGTTTGGGACCGATCGTGCATTCATAATGCAAAGAAATTTGAGTGCAATCGGTTAGAGCAGGTTTTGGGTAACCTTTCACTTCTGACACAGAAGCTTCGTCAGACCAAGGGTGATAGTCAGGACAAGGAATCATGACTAAGTAACAGTCAATCCACCACCACCGGTTTTGAGTATAAGTTGTTTAGCGGTAAGGTCAAATCAGTGGTGGTGGGTTGACCGCTACTTAATCATGTTCCCTGTCCTGACTATCACCGTTGGTCTGACGAAGCTTCTGTGTCAGAAAGTGAAAGGTTACCCAAAACCTGCTCTAACCGATTGGACTCAAATTTCTTTGCGTTAAGGTTTATTGGGATGTTTTATTTGTAAACAACCAAGTAAGTCAGGTCGCTGTGTACGTCGTAATAGCATTTGTTACACATCCGAAACCATCTTTATTTTCCTGCAAACTCATCACGTGGTTGAAATTTACAAATTTTCTGGTAGGGGGCCGACAAAACACGATGTGATGTATAATACTTGAGAAGTTTGAACGAAAATCACGGATTTCGACCAATGGTATTCATAATTTCTTCCAGAGGGTTAAGCGAACACCTAAATAATGCAGTACGGCAAACGAAAATTCCCGTTCATACAAATTCTACCCAAAGAGAATTCCTCGTAGCACACTTTAGAAAGATCACCGCAAACATTTACCGCCATTCTGCACCCGCTGTGTTCGTGCATGTTGGTATGAGAGCAGAAGCCTGATCCAGGCAAAGTACCGCACAGTCAGAGACTGTGAATGTTAGGTGCACACCACGCAGGAGTATGTGAATTAATCGCCTTACTTCTTTGGCGTTACATGTTTGTGTAAAGAAACCGCTTATGAGATGTATTGCCGATCCCTTGTCCTTTCTAGATTCCAAACTTGCAGCTGTAAAACTGTTCTTTGTTGTATTCTTTGGTTAGTTTCACGTGAACAGGCGCCTGATGAAAGTGATCGTTTGAGGTCCTACCGGTTTGCTTATGAAGCTACTCAAGTCGAGCGCATTTGTGCTCAATCGTGTTACCAGATAGTGCTGAGAGAACAGAGACTAAGATGCGAGTGGTTGCAGAGTGGCATTTTCCCTCCTATGTTAAGTATAATACAATCTAGCTAGTATTCTAGCTGGTAACGTTTAGAAGAATAACGAACGTATGCATTCGACCTATGATGGAGTATGCGGTAGAGGTCTGGGCTCCTTGGCTGCGAAAAGATATTGCTCTCTTTGATAAAATCTATCACAGAGCAACACAGTTAGTGATGAGTCTTCGCAATGTTCCGTACACCGAAAGATTGCGGCGTCTGGGTCTATGTGACTTTACCCAAAGGAGGATATGACGCGATATTATTCTGACCTATAGAATTTTCTCTACCGAAGGACATCCTTTAAAACACTTGTTTTATGTGTGTGATGAGAAAGTGACACGCGGACATACCTTATCCGTCGACCACCCAAAGTCACGTATTGATTGCCGGTGCCGTTTATTCCGTGTTTGCTATATAATTCGGCACTCCCTATCCCCACATGTGTTGGGCTCTCGTTGCCTGGCGATATTTCAAACGAACATGGACAAACAAAAACCAATCATGAACGCGAATCAGCCACTGTCACACAACACTGTGAGTGATACCGTTTCCTCAGCCTACCAGAGAATGACTTCCTTTCGGCAGAGCCGCAAAAATCCTCCTTGCCTGAGGTCGCCCAGGCGCAGTCTTCATCTCACGTCTCAGCTAACTTTCCACGGGGCATTTTGTTGTTCCCTGACTTAATTCCACCGTCACGAGCGATTCCATGGAATCAGTTTGAATTACGCGCGTGATTAATGCGTCGCCTAATTGTGTTTGACGTGTTTAATCAAATTTGACGAGTGCACTCGATTCTCACCACCCTGTGATACGATGGAGACGTTTGTGATGGAACATGTTTCCTGTCGATTACGACCGGCACAAGCTACCTATGGCTTGCTTGAATTCGGTATTTTCCGTGTTTGGGTCAGTTGATTGTATGGATGTATGAAATTACAAGCCCCTGATCCAGGCAAAGTGCCTGACAAACAGAGACCGCATGTGGTCTGGTTGCCCAGACCCAGACTGATAAAAATGGTCGATACTCCACCGTGTATCCATATGTAGCCGGTGGCAAACCATTGTTAGTTGCGCAACACGATTGCACACCCGTCCAAGCTCATTTCGCGATCAGTGGTCTCAATTCTATTCCTTCGTACAATAGTGTCATTGAAGGCCAAGGTACGAAGTACACTCCATCTCAACCGCATATTAACCCAGTGAGTTGGGAAGAACTCGCTCCTGTTCGCTCGCTTTCCATGCACTGTGCGAAGCAAAGCATATACTGCTCTTGGCTGCTGCACGTAGTTCACGAAGACAGCTTGCAATTAGCGGTTGTGTATCACTGTGAGCGTTGCGGGAGCGATTGTTCCTCCCAAATCTGAATGTTTAGTCGTTTGGAACGCTGTGTAGCATGAGTCCGATATGCGCGTATTATGTACATCCGTCGTCGACGTCGACCGAAGAAAGGCAATCTAAAACTCATCTCTCGATACTACTTCATCCGGCCACAAGTGGCTCAGAATTTGGTGCTGGGTATCATGGATGCCTGCTGCTTAGCTTGCTAGATTGATTGACTTATTACTCTACGCAGCCCTGATAGGTGGACTATGCTCCAGCATACAAACGTTCAACCAACAGACCTGTGGGATTTTCTGTCACATAACGAGAACCCGATTAACCCGAGCGTTCCCGCAATCTGCACACAACACACCACATGGAGCACGTCTTATTTGAGATGGTGTAGAGACCTGGATGGCACTAGCTGAGACGGTCATTCATGAGCTCTCATTTGACACGCACTCTCCGCACAACACAACAGCAGGAAACGCCAAAACCACAGACGACAAGAACCGCTAATTCGTAATTATACGGGTTTTGAAGAAATATCATGAGATCCGTCCTAGTGATCACTCGTTCGGAATCGGGAGAACGTCAGAAGCTATTGTGGTGGTCGGTTAAAAGAGGCAAACGTGGCGAGGCCTTGAATGGAACCCGTTGGTGTACACCATTGACTGGCAGATCGAAGTGGCAACCGGTGTTCTAACATTCAACGTGTTGGTTGTATTATTTGTTGGTTCGAATCTCCGTAACCTCTGTCGGTGTGCGATTCGTCATCATGTGCTTTAACCGATTGGTGCCCTCTTATGTTGTAAGGTGGAGGACATTTGCATGGGTGAAGATTGAACTTGGGTGTGAATCGAATTAAAATAGACGGTTGGACAGAAAACGAGGAGGATATGTCTAATGTTGAATTGAGTGTCTTTGAGGTTTCTACGAAAGCGCCACCGCAATCCAAGTAAACTGTCGCACTGCCACTTTACCCAGGTCACTGCGAGATATGGGAAAAGAAAGTCCAATTGACATGAGACTCCGGCGTGTTTCTGCATGTAGCTCACTACCGGTTGCAAATTAGTTTAGTGCGGGATCGGCTTCACGTCGCAGAAGTACTGCAGGATTGCACATCCGTGTCGATCAACAACGTACTAGACATCGAGACCGCGCGCGGAATCAGATCTCCTGCGACTTGACATAATTCCCCCTCCACGCTACAACAGCTTCCATGCACGAAGGATGATATAAGTAGACAGAATCATGAAGACAGTTTATGTGGCCTTGCTGCAACGCGTAGACCATTAAAACTTTGAATTATCAGGTCTTTCACAGTCGCTGGTGCCCAGCAATACAAGAGCCTGTGAAGTAGAATGTTACTGGCCGTAGCAGTAACTTGAAGTCTTCACGGCCGAGTTCTGTGGTATATATAAAGTCCTGCCATCGCTCGGACGGTTCTTCGGTAGTTTCACAAAGGAGATACTCCCACAGATAATGAACACCTATATCAGGCCAACAATGGAGTATGCTGTTCAAGCATGGTCTCCATGGTTAAAATAAGACCTGACCTTGCTGCAACGCGTATACCACCGCGCTACAAAACTGGTGACCGGACTATACAACAGGCCCTAGGAGGAGAGGATTGCAACACTTTTCGTACCGTCGTGCCTGGGGTGACGTGATCCTGCTGTTCAACAATCTGCATACAATGAATCACCCACTTGAACACCTGTTTCATCGACAATAATTACGTGGTAGTAGATCTCATGGCTGCAAGTTAATTATTACACACTTTAGATCAAATTGTCGAAGGTTCTTCTTTGCTCTCCGAGTTTGTATTATATGGAACTCTGCCCCACATATCATTTTTTCATCAAGCCTGCACATGTTCAAGGCAGAACTTAACAAGTGTATGT
>JACCGJ010025580.1:0-10000 GCA_013407085.1 Atriophallophorus winterbourni | reverse complement strand
GTGGTTCGTTGTACGAACACTATGCAACAGTGGCATTCAAGTATAACTTTGTTTACCACTTATCCACTGTTTCAAGGCTCACTGAACCTAATTTTACTCTCTCCCCCTGATGACGGCAAACTGCCAGAAACCGGTAGTGGTGTGTAAGGGATACAGGGATGTGAGCACCACAATAGAGAAAACGAACCCGAGAAAAAACGTCCAAATGTTCTGTCGCCAAATACCCAGCAGATGAGCGACGCATTTGTAAACTGCCTCGCACGCCATTACGCGAACTGAACGAACTTATTCCACATCATAAACCACCTGAATGGAACTTTAATTTGTTGGAATTTTCACGTCTATTTTATAGCGTGTTGTGTAACTATTCGCTTTTTGGCATAAATCTTGCAATCTAGGTACCAACTACGCAATCGCGCTTCTCGATACAGAGATCGGTTTATAGAGGCGTTTCGCTACAAAACGCTGAATCCATACACTCATGGTTTCTGTCACCTTTTTACGACAGACAGAACAGAACTGTTGGATGGACGGTGTAGTGCTGAATGGTTTCAACACGAGGAAATGTTGAGGCCATGGACAGCTGGAGTTAAATTTTTGAGTTTCAAGAAAAGTGGTTTATATGAACAGTTTAAACAAGGCCCTTCTGCTTTAGCTACAAATGAACACACTATATTCCACAAAATACATATCCAATATATACCAGAAGTGTTGGCCTCCTTCGGTCGATGTCGACCATGGATGTACCTCGCGATCGTATGAATTTTCATGTTCGACAGCTTTTTGAATGACCATGCAGTCTGATTCGGGAGGAACAATCTCTCCGGCAGCGCTTGCAACGATAGTCAGAATTCGGTTGTCGGGCGTCGGTTACATGCCGGCGGCGTGATCTACGTTCAGCAGCCAAGAACTGTGTTCTTGTTCCCACGCTGTTCGGTATTTTCTTTGCTCTGCTTCTGAAGCACGCTTTTAGGACGAGGACAGAAGGCATTTACCTACGCAAGCTTTTCAACGAGAACAGGTTGAGAGCACAAACCAAGGCACGAAATGTGCTAATCCGTGTCCTGCTGTTGGCCGACGATGCAGCCATTATTGCTCACTGCCAAGAGCACCTCCGGTCGCTAATGGACTGTTTTTCGTCGCCATGCAAAGACTTCGGTCTAACAATCAGCATGAGCAAGACCAAAGTCCCTCGTCAAGGGATTGTATCGTCTCCAATCATCACTGTTGGAAACTGTCAGTTTGAACCAGTACATCATTTCACATATGTTGGTTCAACTATAGCGGATAACCTCTCGCTAGACACGGAGATTGATAAGCGGATTGGCAGAGCAGCTGTCATTCTGTCCAGATTGAACTCTCATGTTTGGGGTAAACGAAAGGTGACTGTATAGACTAAGATGATGGTATACAGCGCGTGCGTACTAAATGCTTCACTGTACGGCAGTGAAACCTGGACCACCCGCGCAAGACACGAACGGAAGCTGAATGCTTTCCATTTACGGAGCATCCGTCGTTTCTTGAACATATCGTTGATGGGCAAATTGACTAATGCTGAACTGCTTTCAGAAGCTAATCTACAGAGATGGTCACCCTACTACAACACCGCCTGCGGTGGCTTGGTCATGTCTATAGAATGGAAAATGGTCGTATTCCGAAAGATCTACTCTACGGTGAGTTGCAACTAGGAAGTCGACCATTGGGCAGACCGCACTTGTGGTACAAAGACGTTTGCAAAAGAGATATGAAATCTCTTTGGGCATTGACCCGGCGAGTTGGGAAGAACTTGCTCTTGACTGCTCACATGGGAGGCATTGTGTAAAGCGTCGTCTGCAAGCTGGGGAGGAGCAGATACAAGAAGTACGTCCACTTAATACGTTGTCAAGAAAAAGGTAACGTTGTGAAGATGGAGCATACAAAATACCAGTGATGCTCGATAAACCCTCGGGGGTAAGGTTAAACGAAGTGAATCTGCCTAAACGCTCATGCATGTGGGCACTAATACAACACTGCCAAATATTTAATGACATTTCCGTTCGCGTTCACCTAAATTCACAAATGGGCGGCAGTGAGTCAATGTAAATTTAAGCACCTCGCAAACGAGAGATAGCACATTCAAATTGTCAACGCCGTGTACACGTCGAAGTCCACTGGTATCAGGTCTTTTGCCGCCTGAGTTGGCACTGTTAGGGATCTAAACTATAAGCTGGCATTACACGCTATGGAGAGTTGAAATCAATCGGTCCGCCCTTAGGCAGGCCACATTTGCGATACAAAGACCTTTGCAAAAGAGATGTGAACGCTCTTTACATTGACCTAATAATTGGAAGGAACTCACTCTTGACCAAGCACTTTGGAGGCGCTGTGTTAAGGATCATTTCCAAGCCAAGGAAAAGCAGATATTGTTCTTGGGCGCTGAACGTAGGTCACGCTAAATATGAACACGTTTCGCTGTTCATCACTATGAGCACTGCTTGAGAGATCGCTCCTCAGAACTGTTTAATTATTTGAAACGCGGTGGAGCAATTAATTGTCAGTCCCCTGGTCATCATCGACCGAAGGAGGCCAACATTCAACATCACACTGGCAGCAAACATCCGTAACTCAATGCCATATAACCTCAACACAATCGCATTAAAAATAGATAGGAGGGGCTGGTGAATCTGTTGAAAAGTAGGCACAGACGCACCCGAGAGAGATGCTTGCGTTTAATCTAATTTCCCCAACAAGTAAATGTGGTAGTGTATCATCCTTTCCATAGAGCGACACCGATCACAGAGGTCAAAACGGAATATCTTCTAATCGAGCACATTCAGAGTAATATGATTCACAACAATAATCGGAAACCATAGATTACCAACTTCTTACCTGGAACGAACACGTCAAGTCCTCATCAACGATCATCATCCCCCCGGCGTTGTTAAACTCGTCACAGTAGTTGGGCGCGGAGAAGATGGTGACCAGTTGACGACACGCGAAAAATTCGTAACCGTCCTCAACGACTTCGTGCGCGCGGCAAATCAAATCCAAGTCGTGTCGCTCGAGGAATTTTTTCACCACGTCCGCGCCAAAGTGGAAACTCACGTTTCGATTGCTTTCCGCCCATCCGGTGATCGATGAATTTGGATCGGACCACAAGAGATCACACAACAGACCTACAATTAACCGGGGAGTTTAACAAGTAATCTCCGTTTTTTTCTCGATTGGAATACAATTTATGTGAATGAACTTCAATCGCATGCGGATCCTGATCCGACTGTCCCTACCTGATAAGTGTGGACAGCACGAAACCGGTAGTAAGGTGTGTGATGGAAAAGCATGCAACTGCGTTTTTTGACATTCGAGATTGTTCATCAAGATTTAGGTATCTTTTTGCAAGGAATGCTTCACAAATCTAGACAAAATGTTACACCAGAAGCATGCCACAGCTCGTTCCGATGCTGGTTGTTTCAAGAGGTCAACATTCTCACACCATCTTCTTCTTCTTCATTAGTCTGTTGGGTGTACTACCGCAGAAGTTTGAGCGCTTAATAATAACCATAGAATAGTGAAAATTAAAATTTGAGTACACAGCAAAGAAAAAGTTGAGAAACGAGTAATTAAATAAAAACTCGTCTCATTTACAATGAATCTGTTAGAGCAGGGTTGCCGGTAACGCTTCGCTTCTGTCAGACCACGGGTGTCGGTACGAACAACCCTGAGTTCTCTAAGATAGACAGGCGAGATCAAGACAATTGATCACACTCCCTACATGCTGCGTTAATCCCTAAATTGTTTATTTTTGTGTGCAGGTGCGAACAGCGTCCGCTGACCCGCTGCTTACGTAATCCATGTGCACATTACGCGTTATGCACGTTAATCCTTATCCGCTACAGAACCGAACGCCAGATTGTTCAGACATTCGCCCCATCCACCTTGTTTACCACATTCGCCCCAGTTTATGCTATTTCAACTGTCTCAGCGTGTAATGGAAAATGTTTGTGACCGATCGGGGAATCATAATCATGAAAAAATAAAGTTTGTAATGAATCGGTGAGAGTAGTTTATTGGTAACGTTTCACTTCTGACAGAGCAGCTTCGTCAGACCAAGGGTGTCAGTACGAACAGAGATCAAGCTTAAATTGCATTCACCTGACCAATCATAAGCTGGTTAAGAACTACACAGTCCATGGTGGGTTCTGCGCTCGTTAAGAAGGACAGGCGCGTTCAACATCAACTGATGCACCACCACCGCTACGTGCCGTATAATCCCTTTATTGTTTTAGTCTTGGCAGGAGTGAATGACATCTGCTGACAGATTAGCTCGATTGCGTAATCGGTGCGCACACTAGGGGTTACGCACGTTATTGTTTATCCGCTGCAGGACCAGACGCCAGATTGTGGAGATATCAGCCCCATCCACCTCAGCGTGAAGTCTTTCCCTATAAGATTTCACACCCCGTTTTACCAGTTTGCCGACATCCGATGGAGACAGTAGGTTCAGATCAGGTTCAGTGAACCTTGTAACAGTGGAGAAGTGATGAACAAAGTGAAACTTTGAGGCCACTGTTCGAGACAGTTCGTACAACGAACCACGATGTTCAAACACAGAATCACATAGTGATTCCTGGTCAAGTGCTCAAAACGTTGATGGATTACCAATGTGTATTAAACTAAATTTACAGTTTGAATTTGTTGTAAAACTTATTCGATTTTGATGGCATAGGCAATTAAAAACCCTTACTAGTAACCTTTCCAAAGTCGGCGCAGCACGTCTTCCAGGCTGGTGTCCCCGCGATCATATATCGCAATGGCTAGTTACGCATCAGGATTTGTCCCGAAACCGTGTTCAATGGCGGTCTTGCACTAAGCATCTTCTTCGAGTGTTTGCTTAACCTTGTATGTTGTCAAGCAGAGTGACGAGAAAAGCTTGTTATGATGCATGACAGTGAAAGCCGCAAGTAAGCTGCCATGCTGATGTCACTCTACTCGTTCACGAAACTTGTTTGAACGCATGTTCCATTCGAGGTGTAGGCACCTCATCTCAGTTTGTTTGTGCTTACTCTTCTATAGCATCCGTAGTTATTTAAGCCCCACACTTCCCCAGTTTTTGGATTTTACTTTTCATGGTTGTGTGGTAGTTAAGCATTCGGTACGTGCTGCCGGTGTAATACTGTCTCTGATGATAACTGACTCCGATTTTACCCTAAACGATACAAAGAAGTAGGTCTTCTAATAATAAAATTCATGAATCAAGATTTATGATTCAATCTGTCACGTGATTGAGATATTAACAAAACATTCTCATGTTCCGAAAGACTCATCGAACGAATTATTCTACTTCCTACTCATCAGAGTTTGGTTTCATAGCATTTGAACTCGATCAATATCAATCGATAAACCAGATCAATAATTTTTAGTCCCACCGAATCATAATGGAAACATTCCAATGGTAAAATCACGTGGTCGATTCTGGTTTGAGTTGATGGTATTTCGTATTTCACATCATTCCGTTCGTTAAACGTCAATCGATCGAAATTGTATCGACTTGAACACTCAAACAGTGTCATAATGGACTTAGTTCTTCACCGCTGTCTTTTACTTTTTCAGCCCAATTAGCTGTATGTCGTAGAGCAGTTAATTCAAATAAAAAGGCTCGGTAGATTTAGAGAATATTCTTCATTTCTATAGTTCATTGCAGCAGCAATTCGATCGAGTATTGACAGCTGTGATGAGCCAGTTATTATACCATCCTTGCACGGATGTGCAATCGTACAGTAATTATGTGCTGTGCAGCTAACACCTTGCTAAATTGATTGGCCATCGGTAGTGAGTTGCATGCTGAAACACGCTGGAGTCCCACTACCATCTCTATTCTCTATTTCTTTTCTCATATCTGTCTAGGCCTAGGCAACCTGACAGTATCTTCGCCCACGTGAAGTCTCTGACTGTACGGCACTTTGCCTGGATCTGGCTTCTGCTTTCATACCATACCATCCGGTTTAGAAGCCGTATGTGAAAGGCACATCAAAAGCGATAAGTAGATTCTTGAACCAAACGTGCAACTTATAAGAAAGGTAAAACTGTGCTTTCAGCCCTGGTACTCGCTTCGGCGGTACAAACACAAATAAAACAAAACCACCTTGGTTCCAAAGGTTGTCACAGCCGGGGGTGGTAGTAGGAATGAGCCACCTACTATCTATAAAATGCTCCCACGTGGCGTGCGTCTCAAATAGCCTCTGACAACCAAGTCCAACTCCTGGCCTGCACGATTGGCTTTCACAAGCCCCGCGGAACTGCTCTTACTGACAGGAGAAGGGGCGAAGGCGGGTGACTGGCGCCTTAAAACCAGTTTGCTCCGGGCAGATGGAGCTCGTCAGCTACTGGCAATCCATCTAGGGGAAGGAAAACCCTGACTCCAAACCCCCACTGCCATGTGAGCAACACATTACTTTGGTCATCCATAAGCGCCTTGAGTGCTTTGACCAAGAATCACTTTGTGATTCCGTGTCTGAACATCGTGGTTCGTTGTACGAACCCTATATAACAGTTGGCATACAAGTATAACCTTGTTTAATCAATAACTATGTTAACCACTTGGTCACCGTTTAAAGCCATGAGCTTGAACAGGTCGGTAGTGTAAACCTAGTCTACCAGCGGCTTAAAAGTTCATGGAGTCTGGATATGTGTTGGCCTAAAGATCAGCGTACATTGTGAAGTCATTTACAAGCGTGCTTCAAAGCTTCTGGGTATGCTGCGACGGTTCTTCAGAACCTTTACGCCTGGAACGTTGCCAAGCATCATGAAGACCTACTTAATTCCCACAATGCATCGCAAGCATGGACTCCGTGGATGTAAAAAGATATATTCTTGCTTGACAGGATATATCATCGTGCAACTAAACTCGTGCGTGGTTTTCGAGACCTTACATACGAGGAAAGGTTGAAAAAGCTAAAGCTCCCCACTCCCCTTCAACGTAGACTTCGAAGTGACGTTATCTTGACTTACTTGACTTAATCCCTTGAGTTCCTGGAGGAACATAGGGCCTCGGCAACTTGTCTCCACTTTGGTCTGTCCATAGCAGCCAGTTTGATGTCGTTCCAGTTAAGTCCACACTTGCGGATTTCCTCTTCACACGAGCGCTTCCAAGATAGCCTTGGGCGTCCGACCCGTCTCTTCCAGATTGGGTTCCATACCAGAGCATGACGCGTGATGTCATCATAAGGTTTCCGCAAGGTGTGCCCAACCCATCTCCACTTTCTTCTGCTGATCTGCTGGGCGATCGGGTCCTCAGCAGCAATCTGCCACAGGTCTTGATTCCTTATCTTTTCTGGCCATTTTACCCCAATAATTCGACGGATGCAATTATTGTGGAATGATTGCAAGCGGCCAGAGGACTTTGCTGTCACTCGCCAGGTTTCCGATCCATAGAGTAGCACGGATTTGACGTTGCTTCTGAATATACGGAGTTTCGTGCGTTTTGATAGAACCTTCGACTCCCAAATGGGTTTCAAAGCTATGAACGCGTATCTTGCTTTGCCGATTCTGGCGACTATGTCTTCGTCCGTGCCACCACTTATTGAAACAATGCTGCCGAGGTAGACGAATTGCGTGACGTCTTTGACTGCTTTACCATTGATGGTGATTGATGGGTGCTTATCAGTTAGCACACGGAGGACTTCTGTTTTTTCGGTATTCACGCGTAGTCTTGCATATAAAGCAAAGTGTGCTAGTCTATCGGTCTTTCTCTGAAGACGTTGGGGGTCACGTGATATCAAGCAGACATCATCAGCGTATTCCAGATCCTCCAAATGCTCGGATTCCTTCCAATCGATACCATTCCTCTCACCTTTTACTGTCTGTTTCATTATCCAGTCTATTACCAACAGAAAAATCATTGGGGACAACAGGCATCCCTGGCGAACGCCAGTCTCAACTCCAAATGGATCGGTCAGTCTTCCGTTGTGAATTACCTGACAGGAGGCACCTTCATACAGCTGCTTTATGAGGTCCATGTACAGCGGTGGGACCCCATAGTGTGGCAAAAGCTTCCATATGAATTCGCGGTCCACACTGTCGAAGGCTTTCTCAAAATCTATGAAGTTGAGGCAAAGAGGCGATTGCCATTCAATGCTTTGTTCAATTATTATGCGGAGGGTCGCAATTTGGTCGATGCCAGACTTTTGTTTTCTGAAGTCTGATTGCTCTGGCCGTAACACTTGGTCGATAGCGTCGCGCAAACGCATAAGGATGATGCGTGTAAGTACTTTACTAGGGACTGAGAGCAGCATGATACCTCGCCAGTTTTTGCATAGCCTCAGATCCCCTTTCTTAGGAAGTTTGACCAAATGACCTCTCTTCCAATCATTTGGGACCCGTCTTTCTGACCAGATTTTCTGCAGCAGAGGAAGTAACATATCAGCCGAGGTGTCCAAATCAGCCTTCAGAGCTTCTGGTGGAATCCCATCTGGGCCTGGTGCTTTGCCATTCTTTAGTGATTTTAAGGCAAAAAGGATTTCATTTCGACCGGGGGGGTCGGTGTTTACGTCTAGCAAATTTGCTGCAGGTGGGATGTCAGTGACTGAAGTAGGTGCTGGTCGATTTAGGAGTTCCTTGAAGTGCTCCATCCATCGCTTTCTTTGCACCGATTCCTGACTGATAAGGTTACCTTCACCGTCCTTTATTATTTTGCCGTAAGGTATTTTCCTTCCTGATAAGGTTCTGTAATGTTGTAGACGGTGTTCAGGTCTCTCTTTTCTGCTGCATTTTCCGCCTCCGTTGCCAGCATTTCATAGAACCGCCTCTTGTCACTTCTGGCACTTCGTTTCACGTCTTTATTCAAGGAGCCGTATTGTTCGATCAGTTGGTTTTTCTGCTTGGTGTCCTGACACCGGAGGATCTGTTGTTTCAGTTGCCTTCTCGAGTTGATCAGTGTCCAAGTCTCACTCGAGATCCACTCTTTGTCTTTCTTTACCCGTCTGCCAATTACGTGCTTACAAGTGTCTTGCCAACAGTCTTTCAGAGCGGTCCAGTGTTAATTTATTGGGAGTTCAGGGGTTAAGTTGTTGAGCGATTCGAATCTGTTTTTCAGTGAGATTGAGAAAATCTCTCTTGTACGCTCTTCCCTTAGTTTCTGCGTGTGGTACTTTACACTAGGCCGACTGCCAGTTTCGCTGAAAGCTCTCAACTTGATTTTAATTTTGGCCATTAGAAGGTAGTGGTCTGAAGCAACATCTGCACCTCGCATTACGCGTGTATCAAGGAGACTATGTCTCCATTTTCGTGAAATCGATAGGTGATCGATTTGATTGGTAGTAACACCATCAGGTGATGTCCAAGTGGCCTTGTGAATGTTTCGGTGTTGAAAGATGCTGCCTCCGATGACCAGATCGTTGAGCGCGCAAAAATCTGCGAAAAGTTCACCGTTTTCATTCATTTCACCTAGGGCATGCGTACCCATAACAGATTCTCTCCTTGTGTTGTCTGGACCCAATTTCGCGTTCATGTCACCCATCAAAATCTTGATGTCTCGCTTGGGTGTCTTGTCTAGGACAGACTGCAGACGCACGTGAAATTCTTCTTTCGACGCAAGGCTAGCATTGTTTGTGGGTGCATAACATTGAATTACCGTCACATTTCTCCCCTTGGAGTTGAATCTGGCTGTGATTATCCGTGAGTCAACGGGTTCCCATCCAATGAGAGCGCCTGCAGCTATTGGAGATAACATAATGGCGACGCCTTCCGAATGACTATGGTTCTCATCTTCATGACCTGAGTAAATAATCCGTTCCCCGGATGTCAAAATCAGCATGCCAGATCCATTCCATCTGCTTTCACATATTCCAAGCAGTTGTATACCATACTTTTGCATTTCTTTCGCGACCTGTGCAGCCTTTCCGGTCTCATACATCGTACGGACGTTCCATGTGGCAATCTTAGTTGTTGCTTTCATCGACAGAAGATTCATCTGCTGACTGGCTTCCGGTGGGCTTTCACCAGTCTGCTTCATTTTTACCTCAGA
>JACCGJ010025578.1:0-42871 GCA_013407085.1 Atriophallophorus winterbourni | reverse complement strand
TAACAACATTGTTGTTAGTTTTACCCTGACTTTTTTCCGCAGATTTTCGTTCATCCGCCGGCGTATGCAAGATTGGTTTGTGCGATGCTGCAACTTGCGCGTAATATCTTTGTGTTGGTTCCTGCAATGTTGCGAGTAATTGGGGAACTTGCTTACGATAAGCCTCCCGTGCAACTTTTTTGCATTCTATGCAGATAAATTCGAACCATGTATGGGCTGCATATATGGTGTACTGGTCTTTTGGTATGCTAGAGCACCTTTGGTGCGCCCAGCGTCTGCATGTACAACACTCAATACCTTTGGCTACATGTTTACCACAACCAGCCTTCTAGATATATATATAGATATATATATATATATATAATTCATGGCCGCCCACAGTTTACCCGTGAATGTTCGATTGAAATAAAGGTCACCAGTGACTATAATTTTTGAACCAAATCTCCAATATCTGCTGTTGAAATAATCCAATATAGTTCAATTCTGTTAGTTTCGGTGACCGCTAAGTTACTCAAGAAAATTTCATTTCTGTATTCACAGTTTATTGAGAACTGAGTTGTTTGAAACACAAATGGTGTTTTTACTTTTCAACACAACTGTTGCATTATCGGCTATTTAGCGACATCCGGTAGCGCTTACGCCATAAAATTCTGTGGCTCAATTAGATATTGTCCTTAAGTTTAATTAACATTTGTATCTATAATTGTAATTGTTGTTCGCATATAAATATAATTTGTTGACCATAATTCATAAAACTCCATTGATTGAATAAATAAATTTTCAATAATTGGGATGCACGTTTTATAACTGGAAAATGGAACCATAATGTTTTCACTTAAAACGAGTTTATTTAGGGTAAGTTGAAAATAATGATTCCGGCACCGAACCCCGTTTTAATTGTAATAATTTGTAAAATATATTGATCAAGGTATAAAGTCGCCTCAAAAATGTTATTTGACCAGAAAAAGTTTCGAGGTTATAGTTTTAACTTCTGTAAAAATTTTTATCGTGAAATTACATTTCAATTGCAGTGGCTCACAAATAAAACATTGTGTGCTGTCATCGAAATTTTTTCATTAACAATTTTATATTTGTGAAATATAACAAAATCTTTACATAAATTGAAGTTCACAATCTTGAACTTTCTAAGATGATAAACTATCGAGTCTCATTACCTTGTCAGTCTGCATGGCATATCACGGAGTGCAAATCGGCTAGCCATAGGTTTTCCATGTGCTACTGGCACACATTTCAGTTTTCTTTTCCGTTTCGGGTGATTTCTGTACCACTGATTTTCCTTGAACTCGTTTCTACCAAAATCACATGTGAAAAAATGTCGTTTCAGTTGATGTGTTAACTTAATCAGTCCTTTTCGAAATTGACGACCTGACATGTAAAACAAAAAGTTTAGACTGTTGTTTGCAAACAAGAGAAATCGACATATTTCTTCAATCGCGTGTGCCGTTCGGAAATTGGTGATTCCTGTTCTGCCCAGTTGATGATACTGCAAATAAACAATAGACAAGTATCACAAAATTTCTGATAGGCGATAAATTTATAGAAATATTCATTCCATGCTATACATGTAAACATGTAATATATGACCCCCTATCCGTTTGTTCAGTCACGTGAAACAAGTACGGGCCACAAAGCAGAAAAAATCGCTTTTCTGAATTTGTTCGTATACACTCATGGATGAGTTATGAGTAGCATTATTCTATATTTATGAATAATTCTTACACTTAATATCCACATCAACAACATTTCACCCACAGAGAACACTTTCAACTTTAGTATTCTTGATAATATAGTTGTGTTAACCAATTTTCGTTTAAATTGTGGCGGAAGTTTTTATAAAAATCTCTGTCTGTTTCTTTCCTGGACATTCAACACTCGATCGTTTTTCAATCAAATAGAACCTAAAACCGCTGTTTAATAAGGTTGGTAAAACCAACATGTTCAATCATATGTGCCGACACAAGTGAAAGTGGTTAAGCCAAGTGGCTTGAAAATAAAATACAAATTTAAATACATTTTAATCACTCAAACCCATCGAATGTTTTGTACTATTAGCACTAATCAGATAAGGAAGTACGATCAAGATCCGCATGCCTGGAATCAGTGGATGAATTGTGTGGGTTCCAGCAAATGTGCGAAGCGAATGTGAGCAAGAACATAGCCTCGGCGGAATTCAATAGCTTCTGAAACGCACCCAGAAAAACTGACTGAACCTTTTATGCTAAAGTGGATTGCAAGCATTTCGAAAAAACCCTTCCTGCTATCGAAGTCGAATTCCTTCGTTAGATCAATGAAAACATCGTATAATTGCATACATTGTTTCCGACACTTTTCTTACAGTTGTTTTAGAATGAAGATAATGTCTACGGTTGATCATACATCATGAATGCCGCAATAAGATTCGAATCAACACAATCAGTTTATTAATCCAAAATTTTGTCGGAAAAATTGCCAACAACATCAAAAAAGAGATTTCTTGTAATCGTGGCCATAGCATCTATCAACTTTCTATCAAAATAACGTGCTGGAAGTTGTGTCTCGCAAATGATTTAGGACAGTTCTTATGCCAGCAATGAATAAGCAATTGACAATGTGAATGAAATAAAACTATTCTACAGTGTTTGATGAGCTCTAATTTGATTTCATTCTTTCCGGGAGCATTTACTTCCGCTAAGATGTCGATCAGTCTGTTGAACTCTTCAAAAGTCAATGTAGTATCTAGGTGTTCAATGTTTGGTAACGCTTGAGAGATAGAATAGCATGCGGTAAAGCCGTGCTGTCCCTAGAGTAGATAGAAGAGAAGTATTCAACCCATCTTTCCATCTGCTGAGTTTGATCGAAAATCGGTTTATTATATAGTGTATTTAATGGGAGCTGTTGTAAATTTTGCTGGATCACTAGATCCCATCACATATCATCAGAGCTATCAGTATCCGCGAATTTTTGAATGCTAAGGCTACACTCGGTCAAATAGCTAGTTGCTAGTTAGTTGCACAGTAGTCTGCTGGACCTTAATTCTAGATACTCTGAAAAGGCGTAAGTTTTCATTTGGTGACACTGTTTAGACTTAGCGAAGGTTGAACGTTCCCAATTAATGACAGAAATCATTACAGAAACTTTGGAGTTGAGCAAGCACGCTCTTTCATCTAGCAGTTTAGCTAAAAGTGAAAACTGCGTTCGAATGTCAGGCCTCGGGTACGCAGACATTATAAGCGGCAACCACCGCAAAACTGCTCATGTGCTTCCGTTCTGCTGAATTCTATTAAATCTAACATAACAACGTTTTTCCGTGTTGAATGATAATTAATTGTTCAATCTCAACGATTTCCACATCTTTTATTTTGTCATAAACTAATAAATAAAGTGCTTCGTACATAAATCTCAAGCATGAAGGACTAATAGAATGAAGTGGTTATTGGAGTGTAAGTTAAATGAAGTGAGCAACAGATCTTTGATCATTTATGAGTTTCATGCTCATTGGAATTACTAACCTAATTTGTGACAGGATACAAAATACAACATTGTTCACCATACATAATGTCTTTCAGTGCTCAGTTGGACTTATCTTGCTATCGGTCGATGAGGAGAAGAGCAGCGTGAAAATTTATTGTTTGGGGTCAGTGAGAAAAAGTGGTGACCCCGATTATGGATCTCATCTTTAATCAATGAGGTTTACTGCAATGTTATTATTTAAACTGCTTAATTTTTGCAATAGTTCAAGTTCTGGAATACGTGGAAGGTGCTTAGTTATTTTTCTGAAAATCAGCATTGAAAAGATTCAAAATTTTGCATTTTGTCTTTATACACAAAACTCCGCCAAGGACTGTCCCTAGCCTGGATGCAAAAGGAGGAATATTGAGCATGGGGATACCTACCCCACCTTGTCAACAAACATTCTAGCTACAGAAACGCCAACAAAAATACTAACAAATAACATGGGCCTGAGAGAGGATTGACCCCACATGCAAGTTGTATGAAGTCGGACGGTGAAAGCCAGAGTCATCTGGAAGCCGTCAGGCCGATGACCATCGCCTACACAAAGAATACCACTACCATCCCCACATGGAAATTCTGGAACATGTACGAGGCTGGAAGGACAATGCAAGCGGCCGCAGAGATGAGGAAGTAAAACCTCACCGTCATAGGAATCAGCGAGTGCAGATGGTTTGGTTGCGCGCAGATGCGACTGACTTCGGGTGAATTATTTTGTACTCGTGCCACGAGAAGGAAGATGTCGCACACACCCAGGGAGTTAACCTGATGCTTTTCAATTGGGCACAGAGAGAGCTCATTGGCTGGGAGGCGCACGGCAACGGATCATGACAGCCTCCTTTTATACAGAGAAGAAGAAGATCATCATGGAGGTAATCCAGTGCGACGCCTCGACGAACGACAGTGAAGAGGAGGAGAAGGAGGATTTTTACAATAGACTGTCAAGCATCATACAAGAGAGATCAGAGTAGGACATCGTCATTGTAATGGGTGACTCCATCGGTGACAACCGATAGTGTAAGAAGATCATGGGGCAGCTAGGGCTGGGCGAGATGAATGACAACAAGAGAGATTAGCCGGCCTATGCACCGCAAGCAATCTGGTCATCGAAGGAAGTGTTTTACACCACAGAAGCATACATAAGGCAACTTGGGTGTCACCAGATCTGTCGATAGAAAACCAGATAGACCACGTGTGCATCGAGAAGAATATTTGACGCTCTTTTCAAGATGTACGTGTCAAACGAGGTGCTAACGTTGATTCCGACCAACGTGTCGCCAAGTTGAAGTCGAAGTTGGAGAAGAATTGTATAGAGGAGTCCAACCAAAGACAGCGCAACAAAATCGCTATGCTGAAAGCAAGTAGGAAGAAAGAATAGCTCAATGTCACGCTCTTCAACAAGTTTTAGGTACTGTAATGGTTGCTTGAAGAAGAGACGATAGAGCAGAAGTCGCAGAAAGTGAAAGAAGCGGTGACCACATTATGTCAAGAAGTACTGAGCCTTAAAACTTACACTACATGTAATGGATATTCACAGGGATGATACAAAAGATAGAAGAAATAGGATAAATGAAAGCAATGGTAAACAACAACAGAATGAGCGCAACAAAAGTAAAAGCAAAAGCAAAATATACATAAGCAAATAGAATTGTCAAGCGGAGTTTCTGGGCAGACAAGAGAAAATACGTAGAGACACTGACTATAGAAGCAGAAGAAGGAGCGCATTAGAACAACATCAGTGGCATGTTTTCATCCATCAAGAAACTATCATGAAGGTTTGCCAAGCCAGAAAGGCCAGTGAGGAACAGAGATCGATAAACGATGGCAGACGAAGAAGGACAGAAAAAGAAGTGGATCGAGTACTTTAAAGTGTTACTCAATAGACCTGCTCCTTCAAAAACCCTGGAGATATAGCCAACTGAAAACGATCTGCCAATCAGTTGCTGTGCACTAATTAATGACGATATCTGCAGCGCCATTAAGCAATTGAAGAACGGCAAGTCTACAGGATCTGACTGCATCCAGGGAGAAGCGCTGAAAGTGGACGTCGAGGCCTGTGTGATGCTCTTCAGTCCACTATTCTGCAAGATCTGGGAATACGAAGAAGTACCAGCTGAGTGAAGAGAGGGCTACCTCATCAAACTCTTTAAAAAAGGCGGGGCGCTTGAAAATGTGGACAGTTCAGCTTATTTCGGCAGCATCATGGACAAGCTTATCAGAACAGATGCAGACGTCAGAACCCGCATCGGTTAAGCACGATCAGCATTTCATCAACTGCAGAAAATCTAGTGTTCCAGTGAGATCAGCATTACCACAACGATCAGGCTCTTCAGCACCTTAGTAAAGCCAATACTACTCTACGGAGAGTAGACCTGGAAAAGCACAGTCACCATCATGAATAAAATCCAGGTCTTCATCGACACTGCCTCAGGATGATTCTAAATATTCACTGGCTCGACAAGATCAGCAATGAAGAAGTGTGGAAACGAACAAAGCATCAGCCTAAATGGGAAATACATCCTTCAGAGAAGCTGGATATGAATCAGCCCCATACTCCGCAAACCTGCAACAAGCATCACCAGATAATTTCTCACCTGGATCTCCCAAGTAAATGGGAATAGATGGCGGCGTAGAAATACCTGGCTCCGAAACCTGGATGCAGAAGCTGAGCAGATGATCAGATTGGGACAGCTGGAGAGACTCGCCCAAAATCGTGATACTTGGAGAGAGATGGTTGGTGGCCTATGCCCCAGACGGGACCAAATTCTGAAGTAAGTAAGTAAGTTCCTATACATGTGAGTTTAATCATCTAAGCCTTTATTTAAAAATAACCCCGAATGTAACATTTCTTTTATAATTTGTGTTTATTTCTAAGTACTCTCTATACGATTTACGATCAAATGCCTAACCCGACTCAAATTCATCATTATATAAAAGAATTCAAGGTTTTACACTATATTTATTGATAAAAATAAAAGTTCTGTAAAGTAAATTCTCCTTGTCAAAATTCAATAGTCACAATTTAACTAATTTGAATGCTGTTCACAAATATTTCGCCTACCTCAGACCATTTAATTCCGACCTGCCGTTTAAAGATAAGATAGAGCATTTTGCGATCAGCTAAGCAAGATAATTTTTGATTAGCAATGAACGAGCTCAAAACTAATAAAAAATATCTTGGCATTCGATAGGATAGTGAACTCCAAACACCAATGAAATGCCAAATAATTTCATTGAGTTTCTAGCTATTCGTGAAGTTTAACTTGTAGCAAGTTCCAAGTATATTGATTTGAAGCATTTTATCCCTGCAAAATGAGCATTCCGAAATTTTTATCTTATGTACCTTCATGCCATATCTGTTTATAAAATAAGAACCATTATTTGCTCATACTAGAACTGCTTTATCGCACTCATCCTGTGAAAATACTGGCATTTTGAGTCTTGGTGTGGGCTATGAAGTTAAGTTCGCCGAAATAAATAGGTCAGGCTAAAGTACATTTCGGAAATTCCTGCTCATACTTAATTACTGTAAATTGGGCACCGAGACTGTGAAAGGAATTAGAAATAAGTATCAGTTAGTTTTGAGAACGTTCTTAATGTTTCAAGTTTCATTGAACACAATCTTGCGATTTCCGCCTAATTACGACACTAAATGACCTATATCGATTATGGAGATGAAGTTCCAGAATGTGAGCTATACACTCCTCTAAAAAGGAAAAAAATTATCATGAATCTAAATAATATTTGTGAAAACTTGTTGCACGTTTGAAGCTCTTTAGGCTGCAGCTCTACTAGGTCACTGAACAACGTATGAAACATTTTAAACCCTACAATATTAAAATAATTTATGGCCATGTTTTTCAATATCTCTCTGCTCTGTTTTCAATCAATCAGTGATCGGAAATGAATGTTCATTGTAAACGCCCATTAGTTCGAATCGAAACGCTCAAACTCTCTTCAATTTTCTCTAAATGACTTGTGCAAATGCACTATTGCTATGCAATGCTATATTAAGCCCAAATTGGATGGATTATCTGTTGTTACATTGAACCAGACAAATTAAAGTTATACGAAAGTAATTTGTTGCTCAAATCTCCCGCACTTACACACCACTACCGGTTTCTGATTGCTTGCCGTCACCAGGTGGAGACAGTTAGATTAGGTTCAGTGAGTTATAGGTATTTATTTATTTATAAATGTCCAATAAACTAGATTTATTTAGCGATTGTGTTTGGCGAAATCCCCCGAATCTAGAATCGTTTTATTGTTGTATATGTTTTCTCACGTGTACTGAGCTTTTTGAAAATCACAATAATTAAATCCATTCTTAAAGTCTTTTGTTATATGTTAATTATACTGAATTTATTTAACAGTTTTCAGTTTGTAGCTTTCTTTATGAAAAATCTTCTGTCTGTAATTCGTGGATTATTCTCATTAATCCTAGTGTCGTATTTCATTCATTTTTAATTTTCATTATTCACTTCGAGCGTTACATAGAAATCAGTATTTGTGCAACAGACTTCGATATTCAACCATTTGTTTAGAGTGAAATATTTGAAAAAATTTAACCAGGTAAAAATATTAATTCGATCGGAATCCATATATGTTGTAATGTGATCGTCAGAAACGTCTTCCATTCGAGACAGCATGAATGATGCGATTGTGCACTTAATTTTGTATGCCAACTTTAACAACGAAAAATGTAATCTTTAGAGTACTGAATGCTGTCAAGTCCAGAAAATATCATTTATCATAGCACGTCCGCTAATGAAGGTATTCATTTTGCGAACACTATGTAAAAATAATACTATTACACAATGTGCTTTTCTTTTGAAAAAATGATTATGATTGCAATTCAAGTAAACGTTATTTAGTTGGACTTTTATCAAATTATGAGGATAAATTTTACAACAATTTTATATGATGATGATGACAGTGATGACAGTTACATACTTTCTGTTTCCGCTCACCGTGCCACCTGTTTCGTGCAATTCGCACCTAACAATTAAGTCACAAATGTAAAAAACAATGGCGAACTGAGTTCAACTTTGGCGCCAAAGTTTGATATGTTGGTTATAGCCAGCAGTGTTCACCTTGACACAGTTATGCATTGCATGGGATACAAGGCATAAGAATAAGCAATATATTCGTTGCTATAGGTATTCGTATCATACATAACACAAAATTGGTTCTGTGCAAGTTAAACGTAACAAAATTGAGCCATACAAATATGTTTAGTTTGTATCGAATCAAGAGATATTCAGCATAACACGCATAACACTTCTGTATACAAAATATTCATTTGCATGCTTTTCCATCACACACATCCCACGACCGGTCTCGTGCTGTTTACACTCCTCAGGTAGGGACAGTAAGATCAGGATCCGCATGCGCTTGAAATAGTGGAGGAATGGTAAACAAGGAGCGCTTGTATGTCACTGTTGGATAAGGCTGGTACGACCAACCTGTTCAACCACATGTGTCCAAACACATGTGTCCATACACTTTTGTATTATTTACAGTGAAATATGAAAAATCCCTTTTTACAATATAATTGAAAAATGTTAAAAATTGCCTGCAGCCCAGCTGTTGCGTTAACATGTAATAAACTAATTGACTGTCTAATACGAACAAACGAAAATTACAAGTAAAATGCCAAAGGATCAACGTATTGTCGATTATCGGTAAACGTGATATTCTATTATCGAAATGGACAGCTTATGCAACCACCCTACCAAAACTGTTTTGGAATTCATTTAAAATTACGTGCACAAAGAATTAAATACATTTCAAACACTAATTAAACGTTGAAATTACATTCCAACAAAGACTGTCGTGTGAGTTTGTTTTGCTTGGAACAATCTACCGGATTATGTTGTAAACTCACAAAATCAGCAGATTTTCAAGAAAACTCTTGATGCTCTTTTGACCCTTAACCCGCGTATCGAAGAAAACTATACATCTTGACGCCATGCATCTACATTTGTCCTCTCACCTATCGAAAACAATTTTTACCTGATTCTTAAACTGTTCAGTAAGCAACCAAATCCTGTTTTTGCTTGTTATATTATTCGTAGTGCTCATATTATTCTGTGGTTTATTCTAATGCTATATGCTTTTTAGACCATTAAAATTAAATTGATGAATTGAATTGGGTCATTTATTTGAGGTAAACGCAGAGAAGAAATACTTTTGGTAATCTAATAATAACCATCTCATATTTCTGTTTCACACACTTTGAGCGGGAGAAAAGATTCCTTGAAACCCAACCATAAACGTTTTAAATCGGGAAATATTTTAGTTATGATCTATAAATCACTTGTAACCCGACTCCAGACAGATAGCTGTTCCCGTGTTGTTAGTTGAGCTTTTCATTAAACTCGTCACTAATTCGAAACGACATTTGATAAAATAACGGAAAATTTCTAGCTCAATGTTTCCAACAAAATTTCACATTTAAATAGGAAAGATTTAGGGCGATAATTCTGTCTCAATTCCAATTAAAAAAAGATTTAAAAATCTGGATCTCATCCGCTAAACAATGCTTATCGAGTATGACAAAATATCTTGCACATTCATGTATGAGTCTTTTGGATATACGGGTCGATCGCATGAAAGTTAAACTTTCATCATTGTAAAGAAAAAGGGATATTTTCTTGCATAAATGGAACTGTTGCTTAGATCGTGAAATAAATTCTACCGAATTTTATTTAGAGTGATGTAATATTGGCTAAAAAAACTCGATGTAATCGAATTGTGTCTAAATGTTCAGATTACACGCAAATAAACGCGTATCTGGGACTATTTGCTGTATCGATAATTCCGAAATAAAATTTCATTTAAATTCTCCCAATCAACACGAATTTTACATGGAAGATTATTTAACAGTTCCCTTTCTATTCAAGTTCAACAGAAAATGATCGTATTATTCAAACTAGATGCATGTGCAAAAATTTAAGATTGCAATAACTCACCTCTCTCAAATGCGAAAATATTAAATGAGGTATACTCAACCCGATAAATGCAAATGTGACCACAAGCAGTAAGACCGTGGTTCTGGCCTGACCAATCCACCATCCTGTGTTGGAAATGCTTCTGCGATTGAAATTTCGTCCTGAATCGTCTTGGAAGGAAACAGACATTTGCGATCTCTTCAGCTTGTTCGTACACGATTTGTGATTGCAAACAAAGTGCTTCGATTTGTCTGACGCGTGATCGAATCCGTTGTGTGCTTCGCAAATCGATCGACTTTCAGTAGTATCAAGAATTATATTCTCCGGTGTCCCGCCGATAATATTGAAATGCAGCTCCACGGAGCTTTCCGTGTTCCTTTGGCGTTTAAATGGAAATAGCTCAGGTGGGTTTTGTGGTATATGTGATTGTCTGCTTAGATTTGTATTCAGAGAACAATCAGCCCGACCAGTAGTACATTGTTTACAACAAATCTGCGAATTGTTATTCGTTTTCCGTTTATTCCTTATACATGGGCCGCTTCCCAATGAGCGCGATTCATGATAAAATGCAGTTGGCTGAGGGCTCGATCGTAAGTAGCGAATAAGAATGATATTGAAAACCAATGTCACGGTATAAGGAATCAACCCGTAAATAATCAAATGTTGCCGACTAAGCCAGGTACTGATGTGTTTGGCAAATACGTGCTGTGGGCCATCCAAAACCGGACTGTTAGCATTCCAATTAGATTCCAGCTCGTACGGTGACGAAACGTCTCCCGGTTTGACGTAGAAGCATAATCGATATAACTGTAATAAAAATGTTTCATTTTAAATTTTAATTGCTAATAAACGTTATCTATATGTTCACAAAAGAGACAGACATTAAAAGAAATAAAATAATAATAATCGTAACTCAGTATACAACGGTAATATTCTATAGGAAGATTATTTTTGTTGATCATGTTAATAAGAAAGCGGTGAGCTACAGAAATATTCCTGTATTCGTAGTTTTAAATAAATTAAAAATTAGGATGCGTTTACATGCAACTATACCATTGTTTGCCACTACACCACTGTTTTAAGTTTCACTGAACCTAATCTTACTGTCTTCACCTGATGACGGCAAACAGCCAGAAACTGGTAGCGGTGTGTAAGGGATGCAGATGTGAGCACCAAAATATATGGGACATTTATAAGCACCTCGAGTGCTTGACCAAGAATACCTTTAAGGTCCCGAAAATGTATACATATTAAAACCTTGTAAACGTGGCTTTTATTGTTGGTTTTATAATGTTTTGGTTGGCGATATAATCTTGCTGTTAAAGATGAATTTTTTTATTTTCAGCACATCACCTTCGCGATGATGGTTCTTCCTTGATGAGCTCTTCTCAAACAATTTTGGACACCTTTTATATATAAAGTGAATGAGAAAGAAAGTGAGGCATAGCAAACGTTTTAAAAAATGATCGAATTAATCGCTTCTTAATATATTTTGGTGCTCACATCACCATTTCTTACACATCATAACCGGTTTCTGGCTATTTCCCGTGAAGACAGGTGAAGAAAGTAAGATCAGGTTCGGTAAGCCTTGAAACAGTGGTATAGTGGTACACAAAGGTATACATGTATGTCACTGTTAAATAGGGTTCTTACAAATAATCACGATGGCCGATGAAGAGCATGCTTTTCCAAATTTGTTGATTGTGATAATCTGAGTGCAATTACTAAACGCCTAGATTCCTTGTAACAACAATTCTTGTTCGTAATTTGAAAACAAGTTCGAATAACCTTTTATGATAAAAAATCTCATTTACATTCATTTCCATCACACTGTTCACACTCATCAAGTAGGGACTTTAGGATCAGGATCGGCATCCGCTTGAAACAGTGGAAGAATGATAAACAAGTTGCACTTGTATGCCACCGTTGGAAAGGGCTGGTACGACCAACTTGTTCAATTACATAAGCCCACACTCATGTAGACAGGGTTTGAACCCATGACCATGAACAGAAAAGTTCATTTGCATGCATTTCCATCATACACACCCCACGATCGGTTTCGTGCTGTTTAGGATATTTTACGTTGAATATAACTCGATACTTACTTCAGCAAATTACGTCAAACACTGAGCACTAAACTACTGCTGATAAATATGCATTACACCCAGCCTTCGTGATTCGGCTAATTTGAATTGCTCTTTGTCGCTTGAAACTATAATTTTCATTACATCTGCACTCATTCCACATTCAAGGAAAAAAGTTCAACCTCGTTTCCTTCTAAATATGCATAGGCACTAGTGAGTAAATTACCTGCTATATACGATCACTTCATATAGTGTGAAATCACGCGTTTTACGCCAATCCGGGCGTGTTTAAGCTAGTCGCAACTTATTGATCACAATAGCGTACAAATATTCGCCCTCACCAATTAACTGGCTAAGTGGAGAGAAAAATTCAAGTGATACTTCGTTATCCAAGTGTGGGAACCGATGACCGTGGTTTCCCATTTTGCACCGGTATGCATATTTTGTTACACGTAGCAATATTGTACATCACCTAGCGGTTCAGTTTAAAATAGCAGAATTGTTAAGGTTAATATTTCTTGTTACACACATTTCTGAAATTTATGCGCTAATGAATGTAAACGTCAAAAATGGACCCCAACATGACGTGAATTTAAAGACTTGTCTGGCAAGTATATTCGGAATCATCCGAAAGTGTGCCAGACTTTGTCCACGTTTTATTTGGCCTAAATATTTTACATATTTTTAACCACTGTTTGACAGGCGACATTTGAAATTCTCCGATTTTTTTAGACGAAAGCCAAAATTTCAAGAAAAATCCAAATGTGCTTTTCGTTCTTGTGTATGCTTCGAAGCTTGGACTTATAATTTAAACTTCGAGTGTTTTAAGTTCCAGTGTTCATGATAGTATCGAATTGTTGTGTATAAACGGCCTTATAAGCACAACAAAATAATTTAAATATTTGTTACTCGAGATACCTCACGCCTAATTATGTCAGTGTTACCCTAGTCCAGCTAATAATAATCTAATTAGGAAAATAGTTGCAAAATGTTGCCAGAAGAGTTTAACGTTTTAATGCGGCTATAATATCTCAGGTATTTTGTTAAAATGAAAGTTTGCTATATCAAGTTGGAGAAATAAGTTTTCGAGTGGAAATATGACGAGTTTCTTTACGTGGACCAAGGCAAGTTCGAGGTTTTTCTGTCTAAGTTGATCAAGCAATCGAGTCAGATGCATGCATGCAAGCATTTATCGAATAAACTGGTCAAACCTTTGAAAGAATTAGACAAGTTTATCATGGCCAATTTAACGAAAATTAATCTTAATAACCATATTCTAAATTCATGAAAACGTTCCACTAAATTAGCCATCGTTTCTAATTGCACAGGTCATCTTGAAATAAAATGATTTTGACGGCCGTCTACTGGCCATGAAACATCCGGGTCACGTTAAGGAGCCCAAACAGGCCATAAATGAGATGCTCGACCAGTTAAAAAGTAGTCAAATTTTAACAACTTACATGGATGAATCTGTGAAATGTTTCAACAGCGTTCAGAAGACACATATCTCCCTGTGCAGTGTGGTTCATGCATTCAAGCTACTTTGAGATTCACGGTACTGAACAACACGCTACATTATCATATGTGAACTAAATATATAGGCTCCAGTATAAACCTCGCGATGAAGAAAAGATGTCAAAAATCCTTATTTGTATGTTGCTTGTGTGTTGTAGAAAGCTGGGCAGTAAGGTATAATATGATGTTGTGAATTTAGAACTTATCACAGTTCGTCGCACCCGAAATGAGCTTTAGTCTAGATTTCGTAGCATTGTCTCTGTCACCATCGTTACCTTGTCTAATTTTCTAAAACTATATGTACCTATACCCACGAATAAACTCGTGTGGAGTTGCGAAGTGAATTAGAGATGAATGCTAATCACGATTTTTCGGATGAGAGGCAGAATTCCACCCTCCAAAACATCACAAGAGCAAGAAGCGCTACAAAGTTCAACGACGACAATTGCTAACTTGTAATATTTCAGGTTTTCGGATGGATTGCACGCGAACAGTTCAAGCGACAAAATCTTCAAAAGTATGAGAAGATGGACAATGTCAGCTGCAATCAAATGATATGCAGGTTGTCAATGTGAGTCAAATGAGCTGTGAGCGGTGAAGGCTTGAAATTTTCCTGTTGACACGAAATCGACTGACAAATCAGATCAAATTGACAAATGGTTTGTGGACCAGTGTTGCGATTGTTCGTTTTGCCTATATAAGGTAGGCATTTTATTTGTCTTGTGCGTAATAAACGCCTTTGACCAATCGGCTGCCCTTGCGCTGTGGGATTCATGGGTGAACGCAATTATCGTTCGACAGGTTGACCTCTGGGATCAATCGAGACTCAATCGATGTGCATCCATGCAACGCAGGGAGAGAACGTGGTTCAAGTTGAACCGATGACCCGAAAAAGTCATAATTGGCCAATGTTCACCAGCTGCCACTTCTTGAACTGAAATGACCTACACAATCAGTTTTGACTTCTCACTACCCCACCCGCTACATTAGTCAACTGTACGTCTGTTCTGTTGTCAACCAGCCCGTGAACTCACACTCGCAATAACATTCAGTATTATTGGAAGCGAGTGAAAATACGATTGAACCTTTAAATTGGATACATTCAGATTATGCCGCTGCACAATTCGTGACTCGCTGCACGATGACGTGTGTGTCTGTTTTCGTTCACATTTGCATTCCGTGTTTGTTCATAGATGATTGTTAACAGATGAGATGCATTTTAAAAAGTTTCGATTTGCAAGATCTACAAAAAGTGTATCGAGCCGGATCGTGTAAGAAAATTACTCCAACTGATAGCTCCAATTATGTTTTCGTTTTCCGTCTAGACCATTAATAATATTTTTGAAAATACCCATTAAGTAGATTGATAAGACTAGCAATGGTCATCACATTTTCAGTTATTTCTCCAAATAAAATTCGAATTAAGGAGATCTTTCCTTGTGAAACCTAATTTGAAATCTGGATACAAGTATTTGGCAAATTCCAGCAAGTGGGTTAGGACCAATTGCGCATTTCCTACGTGCTATATTTAAAAGAATATTTATTCTGTGTACTCGTTGATATCAAATAAACAAATATAATACTTGATCGGCGTTACGATTGATCCAGCACCAGGATCCAAAGAATTACTCAAATTAAGCTCTATTACCATTGCAAAATTAGAGCTAATTCTATCATTCTCGGTATTTTGCATCAATGCTCAGCAATACACAAAATAAACCAAACTCTTTTGAGTACGCTCGAGGCAATCGATCATTTTTCCGGTGATAGTTGAGGTATAAAATTTTAGAAACATTGCGCAAGTTCAAATAAAATTGACCAAATTACAACACGGAGGGGTTCTGTGGTATCTAAGGTGTCAAGACCTGCGTTTCGCCATGGGAATGCCCAAATTTTGAATTGTGGTACGAAGGTAGGGTTGGGGGCTTCCGTCATCTCAACTTAGACCAAATCCCCTCTATT
This sequence comes from Atriophallophorus winterbourni, assembly GCA_013407085.1. Lineage (NCBI taxonomy): Eukaryota > Metazoa > Platyhelminthes > Trematoda > Plagiorchiida > Microphallidae > Atriophallophorus > Atriophallophorus winterbourni. The sequence goes on along the minus strand of JACCGJ010025578.1, from coordinate 26,847 downwards.
GACTTGACGTAATCCTCTCAGCCCATACACTGGTTCCGCAGCAATACAAAGAACCTGCAGTGATAAAAAATCAAAGGTGTCCTGAGAAAAAAAGAAACTCTCGTGGCCAATCGAGCGTGAACATACAATGCGTGAATGATCATCAACGAGCGGCTTGGTATTCCTGACGGTTTTTTCTGAAGGAAGAGTGAGTATGGATGTGTGAAGTGCATTTGCGATGATTGCTAATCACGTAAAGTCGGATGCTATGCAGAGCACAGCCTTCCGACACAACTTAAGAGTATTAATTGCCGAAACGACGAAAATCACGAATACGTAAGAATTCGCGTTTCGGAAGGATTGTATTAGAACAGTTCCCGCGACAACGTCCTCAGAAACACGAGGAGCTGGATAACGTCAGTCGCTATCGAACGCTATACAATTGATCAAGAAAGTCAACACAGTGAGAGCTTAGATTGAATCGGTTGGTACAAAATTGATTAACAAACCAGATCAAAATGAAAGCCGCCACAGACATGTTAACGACAGTTTTATGATAATGGGTTTTGTCTATATAAAATTGATGTGCGATATCTTGTGCTGTGTCATTTGCGTAATAAACGCGTTTGGCCTATCAGCATTCTTTTGTGTTTTGTGATTCTTGGGTGAATGTAACTATAATTGAAAAGTTTGACCACAGGGATGAGCCGGGACACAATAGGCATGTAGCCGCGAAACCCCGGAGTTGGCGTGGTTACTATGCAAACAGCGTAATAGACGTTGGGAGATGTCGGGTTTCGCTTCGAGTGACTTGAGGGAATGATCTTTACCACCACACTAACCCTTTATTCGTATCGTACACAGGTGTGTGATTCCAAGGTTGTCACGGCCTGAGCGGTTCTAGGGATAAGCTCCCAATTCCAAATATGCTCTAATGGTACGCGTCTCATATAACCTCTGACAACAATGGTCGACATTGACCGAAGGAGGCCAACAACAACAACAACAACACAGGTGTTAAATATGTAGTATTAATAAACATGAAATTAGCTATCCATTTCAGTGAATGAAATCACATCAACTGAAAGATTATTTTGAAAAGAAACCAGCGAAATCCAGCGGCCTGGTAAGAAATAAAATATAACGAAATGTAAATACTCCATGGATAACATTCTAATTTTGTGCGCGAGTGTATCTTGATAACCCCAGTAAAGACATCGTTAATGAAAAATAAACAATTATATTTAATTTGCGAACGAGACTATAATTCGCAAACGACATAATTTCCGACTTTAGATAAAATCTACCAGACACCGAAAGTGCAAATATTCACCCCATTCCATGCGGGGAAAAACCATTTCTGTAGGTTTAGTCTTTCTCATTTGACAACAGGAAACGGAAATTATGGTCGCGTTAGTCTTATTGTTCAAGTAGACGCGCCAAATTTTCGGAAACTTTCGATCAGATTTTTCTCGTAACCATTGGTGATTTTCATATATACCATCAAATGGTGAAATTTTATTGGTAATTTGGATTTTATCTATTTGTTTTGATAAAACACCGCAACTAGTTTTATCATTCATTCTGATCTATTATTACTTTTAAGTGGATTGTAACATAGCGACAATCGTAATGCGTCATTTTAATTTTTCAATTATTAAACCTAGGAAGCGGCAAAGAACTGTATTCAAAATGTTTTCATTCGCACAATACCTTTAAAATTTATATGATTTAGTATTTTGAAGTATTACGGCTTGACTGCTTGTACCAGGCGAACCATCAAGAAATATTCGCTAACTGAAAAGCGGTAGCTGTGGAATTAATTTTGTCAATGGACATGTTATTGGTTTGCAAAAAGAAACTTTCATTGTGCGCGGTGTTACACGACGACGTACTGGTGGCAATTGATTGTCCCTTAGCGAATAGTGATTTGAAATTCGAGGCAAGATAAAAAATAAGCATCAAATGCAATAAACAATTGTAGCTTCATGCATTGTAATCCCTCTTTTGTGTATTTTTGACTCTACTCTCGGTAGAATACTCATGTTTTTGTTTGACTACAATTGTATCAAGGTCATATAAAATACTTTGAATTTGCCGTACTCAGTCTTACCGTTGCGTGGCGTGACATTGGATTGTGGGATTATTTATCTGTAATAAAGTAATACAAAGGAAATCCATTTTACAGCTGCTCCATCTCTTTCACCCGAGTCGACGCCTTTTCAATACGAGGATTACAAAAAGAATATATATCCGTTTGTATGTGGTGAGTTGCATTTATTAACATTCTTTTGCTATAGTGCAGTTTATCATTAAAAAATATCAAACAATGGAAAATTCCTCTGCTATCACGGTATTCAAAGGAATTCTACCATCCGATTAATGCCATTTCGGATAAACAACCTCATAAATCGAACACGACTCCTAGCTAACTGTGAACAGCAATGCAAAATGTGTTGGTTTACATAGTTTTTTCCTGTATTCTAACGCGATCTCATCATATATACGCAAGCTAGATCTAAATTCCCTTTACAAAAACTTAAAGACAATTATTAAATATGCCACAATCAGAGCCCTTTGAATTAGCAGAAATTTGGTTTTGCGATTATCGTCGATTCAGGCAGGTGATACGGAATGTGGACACAGAGCATATCCAGCAATAAAATATTTATTTATTTATTCTATATTTGAAAGAAGCCTTTTCTGAAAGCGTGGGCTCGATCAAAATGGCTACCTTTGTACTCATACCTAAATCGTCATTTTTTGGGGACATATATGACGGTTAATCCATATAAAAATCATTTTGGTTTCCGAATTAGTGTCCATAGGTCCATGATGATCGAAGTCAATAATTTCGAATTGCGCGGGTCAAATTTTGGAGAACATAATCACACTATTTGCAAAATAACTATGAAAATGTTCACAAAATCTAAATGTTGTAGATTCGTCATGTGATAAATGATGAAAGCATGCTTTCGACCTTCTAGCATGCAACATCTCTTATTCGAAACAATTCGTTAGCGAAGTAAGAATGCTGTTAAAATTTAGTTAGAATCGGGTAAAATTCAGTTCTTAAATTGTCTCTTCGATTGAATAGATACACTTGTTCTTTCTATTCAAATATAAATGGATGCTACTTTCAGCAGCCGAACGCATATCTTAAAGCCATCTAGTGAACATAATGTGAATGAATATTAGCAGGAGTTCGTTTCCGGTTCGATAGAAGCGAATTCAAAATTGGAGCAGAATATGAATTAGATTTGTATTTGTAATTAAATGCAACCTTTGTTCTCACAAACCGCCTTTTCAAGAATGACCCAGAGGGACTGAAACACAAATATATCGATCGATCTGATAAATAACACTGACACTACTTGAGCGCAATACGTAATTCTATCCCGATCAAATGTGGCGTTTCACTATAGTTTCTCGTTTTAAACGAATATATTCCGAGATCGTGTTTTGAAATTCTGATGATGTAACATTCATTGCCTTTATTTATTCACCACACTGTTCCAGGTCATAACTGTGGGCAACTCGGAAATTAGTTGTCAAGGCGAATAACACTTGAAACTAATGACCAACGGTATCCAAAGCGAAGTATACACAGGAATTTGTGACGCATCCTTGGTGGTCCAATGCCAACCGGGAAATCCGGAGAAATAAAGTGAATTTTGAAACCAGAATACGTTTTTAATGCGGAATTAGGATTAACTGTGTAGTCACGTCTTTCATGGCCATCTTGTTTTCACGAATTCCTTTAGCATATCGTCAAAGCGCACTACGGTTATTTCCGAGTTTATTACACATTAATGCTGACAATAGCTGAATATTGAAACATATTCGCTCAGTTTAAATATGGTGGATCTCACAATATCTATCTAATATAATCTGCTACCACGTCTCAGATTAAGTACGTTTTTGCTTATATATTCACACTCCAGATTACATCACTCAACTTCGAGAAAAAATCCTGAGTCAGATTACCATGATTCAGTTCTGGCGATCCCAGAGGCGACACCGTTCAAAAGATGTATCAACTGACCTTTTTGTTATTGTTATGGTGAAATGGATAAAGGATGCACTTGTTGCTTTGAAAATAGCTAGCATCCAATAGTAAACTAGCGTAAGGTACATCAAGATGCACTAATTGGGAAAATATTCAATCAATCTGGATATGTCGAAAGCTTTCGACAGAGTTGATCACATCCTGTTGCTACAAAAGCTGAAACAGATTGGTATTGACGGGCAGCTACTCGTATGGTTCGGAAGCTACTTCAATGGACGCAAGGCAACCGTTCGAGTTAACGGGGTACAATCACGAGCCATTGATACCTCCAGTGGTGTACCGCAAGGTACCGTCCTAGGACCAGTGCTTTTCTTAGTTTATATTGATGATTTACCTGAGACGCTCTCATGCAAGGTAGCCCTTTTTGCAGATGATGTTAAACTTTGGATGCGAATAAAATCAACTGCAGATGGCGTAACACTGCAAAGTGATTTAGATGCACTACACGAATGGTCAGTTAGTAATAGACTGCCATTCAATTTTCAAAATTGCAAGTTACTTCAAATTGGCAAGCCATTTCAGTACGAATATCAATTGGGCAGACGATTTTGAGCTGGACCGAATCGGAGAATGATCTTGGAGTCTGGATATGTGGCAGCCTAAATAACAGCATACATTGTGAGGTCATTTACAAGCGTGCTTCAAAGCTTATAGGTATGCTGCGACGGATCTTCAGAACCTTTACGCCTGGAAGGTTTGCCAAGCATCAAGAAGACCTACTTAATTCCCACAATAGAACATGCATCGCAAGCATGGACTCCGTGGATGAAAAAAGATATATTCTTGCTTGACAGGATATATCATCGTGCAACCAAACTCGTGCGTGGTTTTCGAGACCTTATATACGAGAAAAGGTTGAAAAAGCTAAAGCTCCCCACTCCCCTTCAACGTAGACTTCGAAGTGACGTTATCATTACAAAATATTGAATACTCCAGATCATCCACTCAAACATTTGTTCAAATACCGTGAGTCAGGAATTACACGTAGCCACTCAGCGGCACTACAAATTCCCCATTCCCGTACTAACTGTCGCCGATATTTCTATTCGGTACGTGTCTGTTTCCTGTGGAATGCCCTTCCCGAAGCAATTATCACCTCTCCCAGTATCAAAACATTCACTCGAAACTTGGTCACTTATTTGTTACATAACGATTTGACGATGCCTGTGTATTGACTCAGGGTACGCATATTACTTGACTCCAGTGACATCGTATAATTGTTTGTTTTTATACCTCTTATTGAACGAATATTTACTATGATATGGTAATTGTGAAGCTATGTGCTTTTTTGTGACCATAAATTCTTGAATTTTGAATCTTGAAAAAAATTCTGCATATATTAACACAAAAAGCAGCACATACATGTTAGAGACTATAGCCTGACAGAGATAGAGCCCTATGTTTTGGCTTATTATCAACGTTGGGTGAGACATTTTGATTTCTTTGGACGACTACCGCTCGCTTCAAATTGTACAAAGTCCGGCGGAGAATATGTCGTCTCTCCACGCTTTGATATTGGATGAATAAACATCATGAACCAACGGAAAACCAAATTTCATAGTATAGATGAACAAAGACACAATCCCGAAGTGTATCCGGTTAATGCGGCCGGATTTTGGGACAAAGATATGAAAATCAGAATCATGGGAAAATTAGCTGACATTAACTTGGCTAAAATGCAGGAAATGGACGTGGCTGCCCATCAAGTGGCAAGGCTTTCAGCATTTTATATGCTGAAGTACGATCAGGATCCGTATGCAAATTGTTTTAGAATGTTGGGTTCTCTGACGAACCTCGACAATATTGAGTATATTTGCTGTGCGGAACAGGCGACTAAAAGCAGCAAATCCTCGTAGCATTTTTAGGCGCTTCCACTGAAAAGTATGACAGGTACGAATATGTTGACCAGAAATGATGCGATGAATATCAGTGCAACTCCTGATGGAATTATGCATGCAACTCTGTTTTTTAACATCTTATTCTAACGTGAACAACAGTAAAAAAAATTTTGGGAAACACTCTCTTCATTATAACGAATCATTCTGAGTTAAGGTGAAAAAGAAAACTATCCAGGAGTATATATATATATATATAGCTTTAAACATCAAGTTGCATTCATACTATTCAGAAACCGTTCCCCTTCCAAACACACGCTTTACAGAGTTACATGAAAATGTGCCATTGACTAGATTCAAAGTATAATGACTCAAATCTTTGCTGCTCCTTACCGTAAATTAGTATTTACATCGAGATTTTGAACTGAGAATTATAAAATTGTTTCTAATATATATTAATATTGTTTCAAACGAAACGCTGAAATAATCAATGCTTAAAAATATTTTTTTAAAAATCTTCACGTGGATCAGATTTCTATTATACTATTACTATTTCTTTATAATCTTAAACACTGTTTAAAACACGAAACATGTGGGTTTTGTTACAAATTAGCAACTCCGAAAAACTTTATCAGATTTAAATAATAAAACGTTAAACCCGAATTTTCATGGAATTTCATTGAATGAAATTAATTTCAATCGAACTAATTGCTGTAAGCTGACTGAATGATAGTCTGAAAAATGGTTCAATTATCACAACAGAAAATGTGACTGAAAAATCGGTGTTTGTCGATAGGTTGAATTTGTCGAGCTAATTGAAATTGCCATCGTTTAAGAATGACTTGTTGTAAAAGTAAATCAGGACTAATAACATATAGGACGAGAAATTCTGTTGTTGTTTTGTTGAACATTCGAAACATTGACGTGCATTCAATTTTTCTTCATTCAAAAGTTTAAGTGATTAAATTGAAAAAATAAAATAATAATGAAAATTAATAAAATTTAGTATAATTTTAATGAATATGATTAAATATTAGCCCATATAATCAAACACATTAGTAGCGGATATAACGGGAAAATACTGTTTTTTCTTACTAAACGATGTCTTTAATGTACATACCTTGCAAGACATTTCTGTGACTTTGGTACCAGAATAAACGAGGAATGGAATGTTACATGTCACGAGAAATAGTAAAATTCCACATACAATCATTGTGGCACGGCGATACATGCGCGGTCTTCCATGAAACAATCTACGCAAACTGACGTATCTTTCCACGCTCAAAGTCATCACAATCCAAGCGGAAAATTGTAACGAAAAATGCCAGAAAAATTGGAACAGTTTGCAACTCCAATCATACCGCCAAATTGCCGTGGGATTTAAATATTCCTCTGGAGAAATTTCCGTGTATTTTTCCACTTGGGCTGAATTACGATATGCTTCAATAATTTGCATGACGACAACGAGTGAATCGGCGATTGAGAGGAAAAGGAAAAATACGAAAGTTCCAGAAATCTTCAGCAAGCTCGTGGCGATAATCACACAACTGAGAAGATTCCCTGTCAAGCCAATCACACCTAGAATACTTAGCGTGATTGCGACCGCGTATTTGTGCTCCACCATCCATAGATACTCGGTTCTGTTCACACACAAATCCAAAGTATCCTCGAAGTCAAAAATTCCATTAGGAATCCAGTAATCCAACGGCTGTGTTGAATTTGAAGAGGTCAAACAGTCGATGGAGGATTCCGTTTTACACAAACTTTCTGGTAATATGATATTATTTAAGTCAGCGTAGAGCATGTCCATGGTTTTTGGAAGAGTCACTAGAGAAATCAGAAATTTCCAGCTAAACGGACTATTTACGTTTAAGCTCAACGATAAATTGCCTCGATCATCAATTGGATTGGTTATAATTGAGAACCAATCACAACCAAGCATAATTTTAACAAGGATGCGTTGGCGTGGTATAATATAAGTATCTTTACCATGGAGTTTGTTTCCAATGGTCATTAATTCAATTTATTAACTCAATTGGATTCCTCACAGGTGACTGAGAAATATAAAAATTGAACGATCATATTACACAGGCATGACGAAAAACAGTTGAAGAATTTATTTATATTAGATTACACTAGAATCTCTTAAACCCTGAGCATATTTGGTAATAAACTAACACCAGAAAAAATGCTACCCGACATTTTATGATTTATTGGTGTATCACATAATTCTTTCATCTCAATATAATGTACAAAAGTGCGGTCTTTATGAAACTATTCCCCTTCCAATAACATAGCTGAATGTGGTATTAACATTTGTTATATAAATTTGACAATATGCTCACTAGAAGGTTGTTGTTGGCCTCCTTCGGTCGATGTCGACCATGGATGTACATCACAATCGCGTGAATGTTCAAGTTTTGCAGCGTTTGGAATGACTAAACAGTCCGATTCGGGAGGAACAATCTCTCCCGCAGCGCTGGCAACGAAAATCACAACTCGGTTGTATTGCGTCAGTTGCACGCCGGCGGAGTGAGCTGCGTTCAGCAGCCAAGAGCTGTATCTGCTCCTATCCAGCTTGCAGATGACGCTTTACACAGTGCCTCCAATGTGAGCGGTCAAGAGCAAGTTCTTCCCAACTCGCGGGGTCAATGTCAAGAGCTTTCATATCTCTTTTTCAAACGTCTTTGTACCGCAAGTGCGGTCTGCCCAATGGTCGACTTCCTAGTTGCAACTCACCATAGAGTAGATCTTTCGGAATACGACCATTTTCCATTCTGCAGACAGCGCAGGTGGCGCTGTCGCAACAGAGTGAACATGCTCTGTAGACCAGCTTTTGAAAGCACTTCAGCATTAGTCACTCTGTCCATCCACGATATGTTCAAGAAACGACGGATGCTTCGTAGATGGAAAGCATTCAGCTTCCGTTCGTGTCTTGCGTGAGTGGTTCAGGTTTCACTGCCGTACATTAAAGCATTTAGTACGCAAGCGCTGTATGCCATCATCTTTGTCTTTACAGTCAGCTTGCGGTTACCCCAAACACGAGAGTTCAAACGGGACAGAATGACAGCTGCTCTGCCAATCCGCTTATCAATCTCCGTGTATAGCGAGAGGTTATCCGCAATGGTTGAACCAAGGTATGTGAACTGATGTACTGATTCAAGCTGACAGTTTCCAACAGTTATGATGGGAGGCGATACAGTCCCTTGACCAAGGACATTGGTCTTGCTCATGCTGATTGTTATGCCAAAGTCTTTGCATGCCGACGAAAAACAGTCCATTAGAGACTGAAGGTGCTCTTGGGAGTGAGCAATAAAGGCTGCATCGTCGGCAAACAGCAAGTCACGGATTAGCACATTTCGTGCCTTGGTTTGTGCTCTCAACCGGTTTAGGTTGAAAAGCTTGCCATCACTTCGCATGCGTAGGTAAATACCTTCTGTCCTCGTCCTGAAAGTGTGCTTCAGAAGCAGAGCAAAGAAAATGCCGAACAGCGTGGGAGCAAGAACACACCCTTGTTTGACGCCTCGGCGGATTTCAAAGGCTTCTGAGCTAAAACCGTTAAAATGGACTGAGCCCTTCATGCCTGAGTGAAACGAAATAACGAGCTTTAGCAGTCTTGGGGGACAGCCTATCAAATCGAGCCTTTTTGAAAAGACCCTCCCTGCTGACGAAGTCGAATGCCTTCGTTAAATCAATAAAACAGCGTACAATGGCATACGCTGTTCCCGAAACTTTTCTTGAAATTGTCTCAGGGAGAAGATCATGTCAACGGTTGAACTTCCCTTGCGAAAGCCACATTGAGATTCGGAGTAAATTCTATCAGCTAAAACTTGCAGCCGGATCTGTAAGACTTTAGCAAACAATTTGCCTACAACATTCAGAAGAGAGATTACTCTGTAATTGTTGCAGTCGCCTCTATCTCCTTTATTCTTGAATAACATGATGATCTTTGTGTCTCGCATCTCTTGTGGGACACACTCCTCCTGCCAGCACTGAAGAAGCAAATGGTGAAGCAGTTGTAATAATGCTGCTCTACAGCATCTGATGAGCTCAGGTGGAATTCCGTCGTCACCAGGGGCCTTTTTATTCGCTAAGCGGTCGATTGCTCTATTGAGCTCATCAAGAGTAGGGGGAGTATCTAGATATTCAATAGTCGGCAACCGCTCGACATTTTCAAATACATGTAATACAACCGTACTGTCCCTAGAGTAGAGAGGAGAAGTGCTCTACCCATCTTTCCATCTGCTGAGTTTTGTCCATAATCGGGTCCCCAGATGCAGATTTAATGGGAGCCGTTTTAAGTTTGTTTGGACCAATGGCTCTCTTGATCCCATCATACATGCCGTGAAAAGTTCCAGTATCCGCAGCTTTTTTGGATACTAAGGCTAATTTCTGTCAAGTAGTCATTTGCACATCGCCTTGCAGTCTGTTGGACCTTATTTCTAGCTGCTCTTAAAAGTCGTAAGTTTTCATTTGTTGGCATACCTTTGAACCTCAAGAATGCTGACCGTTTCTCATCCAACACAGCAGTCATCTCAGAAGCTTTTGCTTCGAACAAGTCGCTCGTTCGAGCTTTCTTCGGACCGACAGTGGAAAGTGCGACTCGGCATATGCAGCTTTTTATCGATTTCCAGTTTTCTGAAGCCGATTCAACTGGGGTTGTCTTGCTGAACTCGGCTGTGAAAGCTTTTGCAAATCGCGCAGTCTAGAAGGTTGCAGCCTCAATAGACGTTCCACAACATTTAACCAGGTGCGAAAGACTGGTTTTGAGTTCCACACAATTTTAATTCAATAGCCATACGTTTGCGCGGAACCAACAGTAAGGTAATAAGGGCATTGTGAACAATTTACATGTTCGCAAATTTGACAACATCGAAGTCAAAGAAAGTGAATGTGTCATTACTAAAATTCTATTTAAACGCTAATGTTCATTGATCTTACCCTGTATACATGGGTGCAAATATAAACCTCTACTAATTTATTTCCATTTGACATGACTAGATATAACCTTGCTGACTCCAGATGACTAGTAATTTTCTGATTGTGGATTATCAAAAGGGACTTTGTGACCCTGTATTTCAACACCAGTGTTTAATTCACGATCTTTAATTATCATACTATAATTTTTTATCATCATACATTGATACAAGCCTCACGGAATCTAAAACTTGTTTGCCTACTTGAACATAATAGCAACTTGTTAGTACGAATGCGTTATCAACTATCAAATTGCTAGTAAGTTGGATAGTACATAGTTTTATCGATTATTTCCTATCTTCATTAAAATACTAAATCCTGTAAGGCTGATATCTATCTCCTGTTCCAGTAACACTGCGTTGTATATCATGTGGTGTTCAGTGATGAAGCAGCGCAAATATATTAAAGTTATTTTTCGACAAATTTGGTGCCCATGTTCACATAGTATATGGTGAGAATTTAAGAATTGGTAATTTTTCCAAAAGGTGCAACTAAAGGGGGATTCAAATTATAATTCTTTCGACTAAAAGGTGCATATGTTGACCGTTATATAAACAAGATGGCAAAAATAGCAACGGCGAATATTCAGTTCATATTATTCCGATCACTGTAGAAACTTATGAATAATTACGATGTTTGCAGTGGTAAACAAAGTGATACTTGAATGTCACTGTTACACAGGGTTCGTACAACGAACCACGATGCTCAAACACAGAATCACAAAGTGATTCTTGGTCAAGCACTCGAGGAGCTTATAGATGATCAAAGTGATGTGTTGCTCACATCCCCCGCACACCACTACCGGTTTCTTGCCGTTTGTCGTCATCAGGTGGAGACAGTAAGATTCGGGTCAGTGAGCCTTGAAACAGTGGATAAGTGGTGTGAAAGTGCGGGGTATGTGAGCAACACATTACTTTGGTCATCCATAAGCGCCTTGAGTGCTCGAAAAAGAATCACTTTGTGATTCTGTGTTTGAACATCGTGGTTCGTTGTACGAACCCTATGTAACAGTGGCATTCAAGTATAACTTTGTTTACCACTTATCCACTGTTTCAAGGCTCACTGAACCTAATCTTTCTGTCTCCACCTGATGACGGCAAACAGCCAGAAACCGGCACTGGTGTGTAAGTGCGGGGGATATGAGCAACACATTACTTTGTATGTATGGGTGTGTTTGTAAGGGGTCCTATTAACTTTCGATACATTGAGGTTTGTTTTATTGGTCGCTTTTATATGAACCAGAAAAATTATTTGCACAATTCATGTAACAAATTTGAGAGTATAACATCAATACTTGCGTAATCTGGAGATTATCGGCTTTGTTACCGAGTTATTAAAAAGGTTTTTCAGTTTTGTATCCTGTGTAGAAATTGAACCAATTATCAAACAAAAGTATTCATTATAATGTGCTGCTAACATACCTCGGTATTCAATCTTGGTATAACATGTGGAGGCCGGATGTGATCGTGTTATGTTAATCGCGATCCTTGTTCTGTCATCTATTACATTATTTACACAGACTTCAGTCCACTCGATACACCGCAATTCACACCCACTTGACTATTCTGTGATGATTCATCCCTCAAGTCAACCTTTCCAACTCGCACACCCAAAACTCATACAAAACAAGAGAAACCCGATGGGTCAAAAGCGTTTATTACACACAAGACAAAGAACAAAACACTCTTGTATAGACACAGTAACTAAACACAACACTGACCGAAACTTGACTCCAAGGGTTGTCACTTTGATGTGATTTCCAGCCGATTTCATGTCAACCGTTAGAATTCGTTTGACCGACATGGACGAATTGCATTTCGTTTGCTAGCCGGCAAGTTTTTTTCAATTTTTTCATGCTTCTAACGCAATCCTTTCAAAATCCGAATTATTACGTTTTCACGGGTATCATTGCCTGAGTTTTCTGCGTTTCCTGCTCTCTTGTTGTGCCCGAGGGTAGTGTTCTGCATGTCACACGACAGCTCGTGATTTGCAATCATCGCTGAAGCACGTCGCAGCTGTATATTACTTTTACGAGAGTAACATTCTCTGCCATTGTCGGGCTTAACGTGATTAATATATTTTTTGATTATTCAATATGAACTTGCTAATCGATGATTGTGACGATCCCACCCAAAAGTAACATCAACAATAATGTTGCGCTATTACTATAATGTATTAATTTGCTAACATCCCTCGCAATTACAATTATTTTTTCACTGTTTTAAGGTACAGTCAACTTGAAAGTTACAGACTAAGGCGCTTAGACAATGAATGTCGGACGGTAATCCGGACATTTATAAAAAATGTTCAAGTCTGTGTGTTTCAAAGCATTCCCATGTGCAACATATCAGAACGTGAAAGTGATTCATTTACGGCTCCTATTTAAGAGTTGTTTCAAATTTTATTTATTAGTAAAAGTCGTCAAATGATTTAGGTCAAATTCTGTTGGTATAAAGACAATCACAAATAAATAAGCATCTGGTAATCTTACTGTCTTCGCTTGATGACGGCCAACATCCAGAATCGGTTTGTGTTGTGTAAGTGAGGAGATGTTAGCACATAAGTACAAAATGAAATCTTTTTTTTAATTATGAAACTTAAATTTTTAAAACGTGTTTTACTCTTTTGCCAGGCAGCATGGGTCCATTGAAACTGTATTTATCGTTAGTTCCTGCAAGCTGTGATGTTAACTTCACTGGACAGGATAATTCAAGGTAATTTGAGGTTTTTAATGGTCTAAAATGTAAGCGTATAAAAACAATCTGAGCATTTACATTAAACAATATATAAGTAATCAGGATACAATTAATTAAATAAAAACTCGTCTAATTTCGTTTAGCTCACGATTCAAGATTAAAAGAAGGCTAGATCACAGGGGTGCGCAAACTTTCTATCCAACAGGCCACAACCCCTTTCTTTCCACAGAGACTACGGCCGCACATATTTCGTCCTGATTCTAAAAGTCTGCAAGTGTGGTAACACTCGATTTTACATTAAATTTTATTTCCTAACAATGAAATCACATGAATCCAGCGGTGAAGCAATAACTATACATTTACTTGTTTCCATGTAAAGTGACTGTAATGATTCTTTTATTCTCTTTAATATACTTTAATTCCCATTATACTGTAGATGACTAGACTAGGATGCAGTCGAAAAAACAACACATTTATTAATGATGGATTTAACACTTATAAATGATTTATTTTATTCAAAACCTCATGCAATTTTCAGTGGGTGACATGATCTTGTGTGCTCATTGTCAACTTCTTGAAGTCGACCGGCAAGGTAGAGAGCATCAATCGCAAGCATGATTCCAAATTGCAATCCGTCAAGCGTGATCGGTATTTGCTTTTCAGATATTTCATTTTGGAAAATGCTGCCTCACATACGTAAGTACTTCCGAAGAGAACGAGGATGTTTCGAGCCAACTCACGAAGGTTTGGATATGCAACCGCTGTCTTCCATACCTCCACCAGATCAGTGCATTCATTAAATTTGTTTTTTAGAAGGTCGTCATTTTTCAGTTCTAGCAATTCCATTTGAAACTCAAGTGGGGCGCTCTCAATTTCGACAGTATGAGGAGCTGAAACCAATTGCAGTTTTTTTTTAATTCCATGGAATTCTTCGAACCGATCGTCGAATTGCTTCAAAATGGAGTCGAAAACGGCAGCAAATGTTGTTGTGGGGATATTATTCTGATCAATGCCTTGCTGTTCAATAAGAGCAGATAGCTGAGAGAAATGAAAGTATTGTTTTTGCATGATGAACGCAGTCGCGTCCGCTCACACCGCGGTCAACTGAGCAAAAGTACGTTACTACGGCCGCAGGTTGCGCACCCCTGAGCTAGATTAATGGTTAACGGTAGAAGGTAAACTGTTCCATACAAACAAGTCACGGAGAGAGTTCAAATACTCTTTACAATTCAGTCTTGAATGTGGGTATCACCAGTTTATAATCGTGGGTACTATAACTACGCGTATACCTTCGCATGACCCGTCTCTGCAAGGGATGGTTTGAAATATGGACTGTTTTGTAAATTAGGACAAGGTCAACAAGGAGAGCTTGTATGCCAGTGTTGGATAAGGTGTGTGACGGAAAAGAATGCAAACGAATATTTTGATTTTTGGACAAGGTCTCTTTTGATTCGTCGGACGCCGTAATCTGTTGTGGTTAACGTTTCAATTGTTATCATAAACATTTCACACCAGGGGGTGTCGACGAATTAAGGGTAAACAAAAAAATCTATATTTGCATGCATTTCCCATCAATCGTTTCACTACAGTGCTCGGATTCTATTTGCGCACCTATAATCAAGACCCAACCTTTTTAAAACCGATTGTCAACGGCATGTCTGACCTAATGTTCTCTAACTTTAAAAAGGTTACTAATACCTAGCCGTCGCTCTTCAGAAGGTTCAGCTGAATCCATCGGATTCAAATCCAAATGTCACAGTGTAAATACATCAAAAAATTTCAGTGTAATCTGTAACAACATACAGGAATCCAGTGGGACACCTTTTGCGAATAGACAGAGACACGATTTAGATCAATAAGCAGCGAGAAGCATATGAAAACTGTTCTTTTCAATGTTTACTTGCCACGCGAGTTACTTGATTGCAATACTCGAATCTACGCCGACATAACCTAGTGGGAAAGAAAAGGCCGTCTCGATGTTCGTAAGAAGAGCAACGAGTACATTTTTATCCTTTTAGACGTTCCAGAAGTTGCTAATATGACGGAGAATGCTAAACAAAAAACACAACTATAAACAATGGCTCTACATCGCAGAAAACATAGAAGTGTTTTGTTCTGAATGCCTTAAGGAAACCTCAGCCTTCAAATTACAAGGTTAACGGACCACATCCCTTGAAACTCACTTTCCTGTTGCAGCGAGTAGGGTATTGGGGAGAGAAGCCGGGAATGATTGCGTTAGTTAATTTCAGGTCAACGAGTCGTAGCTGGCGCATATCTGGTCAATTGTTATATTGCGGTCCATCAATAACCACGTGACCCACCGCGATACACGCACACACATCGATTGTCTTGATTCATCCCTGAGGTCAACCAGTTCAACGCTTTCATCCACGAGTCTCACAACACAAGAGCAGCTAATTGGTCAAAGGCGTTTATTACGCACAAGACAAATAACAAAACACAAGCTTATCTTATATATGCAATTGTGAACTAGTTTACCTACTCACGTGGTACAATCTGGGACCATTGACGTTTTCAAGAAATCAATAGCTGCCTACATGAACAAGTATGTTTTTCACGTTTGACAATAATCTCAAACAATATTTTTTATATTTTTTACCATCCCACCCGATGTTCATTTTTGTGGGTCTTGTAATGCATAGCTTTTTTACCCCCATATCATCTATTAACAAATCTATGAATGAATAAACAATCACAGCGGTGATCCTCAACATATCTGTCCGGGTTGTCACTTTGGTCTGATTTGTCAGTCGATTTCGTGTCAATCAGAACAATTCAAGCCCTCGCCACGCAGGGCTTATTTGACTGACATTGACAACCTACATATCATTCGATTGCGGCTGACATTGTCCATCTTCTCATACTTCCGAAGATGTTATCGCTCGAACTGTTCGTATGCAATCAATCCAAACCTGAAACATTACAATTTAGCAATTTTCGTCTTTTAACGTTTGAGCTCTTCTTGCTCCGGTGTTGTGTCGGAGGGTAGAGTTCTGCATACCATTCGAAAGCTCGTAATTAGCGCTCAGTGCTAATGCGCTTTGCACTTTCACACAATGAGAGACTTCGTCAGACATACTTGGCGTCTACACAGAAAAATATCCCTATGAACGCCCGATTAGGCACATCTAAGACAGTATCAGAAACAGAAGCTGAAGCATTGCCCTTCATTGACTCTGAAAACTCAAACTTAGAAGACGTTTAAAAAACCCACAAAGTCCCGTTATCAGGGGGTTGGACCAACAGACACCATCAACATACAATCGCTACATATCAAAACCAGTGGATTTATAATCAGGTGAATGATTGCCAACATGATCCTGCTTCGGCGGGACCGCTCAAGAACAAATGTTGGAGTAGCTGTGTATTACTACGAACGTCTTCACTGCACAACTGTTTATGATACACAGTTCGAGCTGGAGGATAAGCTATGGTGTATCTTACGCCTGGAATCGGGAGAGGAGGAAATTGTTGGTGTGATTTACCGCTCACCCACATCATCTGACGCCCATAACGAGATGTTGCTGGAAATCTGAGCGGAAACCAACTATCTTAATGGGTAAATTGAACCTTACTGAGCTTTACACAAATGATTGCACATGTAGCAAGCACTTGAGTACGAATTCCGCGAGATGATTAAACACATTCCCTTTTAAAATCACGTAAATTCCTTCACACAACATAGAGGCCTCGACGAAATTTCAGTCAAAGATTTGCTTCTCACATCCAAAGCAACATCAGTGGAGTAAGTGCAATATCATAGTCCTCTTGGGATAAGTCAGCACCTCGTGTTGTACTTCAAATTCGTGTGCAGCGCAAGGAGGGCATCTAATTACGTCAAACTCATCAGAAGGGTAGACTAATTTGACATTCGAGAAGCACTCAAGATGCGAAAAGAGAGACATCTCGATCTTACGAATGCAGAAACTCACTGCTCCAACCTTTCGAGATTCATCGGTCTGAAAATGACAAACGAATTGATATTCAAGCAAATGTTATGATAATTTAGGTTAAATAAACCTGTGTTGGCCCCAGTTTACTAAAATCCCTTATTGATTCCTTCTTACACGACACACTTGGCAAAATAAATTTGCCCAACATATATTTCTGGTAGAAATTTCCACCCTCCATGTCACAATTGTAATTACTTTTGCTCATCATTTAAAGCACATCAAAGCAAACCTTAAGATAACCATTTGTCTAACTTTGTACGTATAATAATTCAATTCAATTCAATTTTAATGGTCTAAAAAGCATATAGCTATAAAAAACGCAGAATAATATGGAAACTACGAATAATATAACAAGCAAAAACTGGATTTGGTTGCTTACAGAGCAGTTAAAGAATCAGGTAAAACTCCAAAGGGCAGAAATTGTTTTCGATTGGTGGGATGACAAATGTAGTTGCATTGGGTCAATATGTATAGTTTTCTTCATTGCATGGGTTAAGCGTCCAAGCGGCATCAAAACGTCGTTTGAAAATTTGCTGATTTGGTGATTTCACAACATAATCTTGTAGATTGTTCCATGTAAACAAACTCGCATGGCATAAAATGTCGTCTTCATTTGAGTCGCGAGTGAGGGACAGTTAGAATAAATGTGTGAGCTCTTGTCTTATGCGAGCCCCGTAGATTAAATAAGCATTGTAGTGGGTGATTTGCTATATAAAAATATTGTAAACCAAAATCAAATCCCCCACAAAGAAGACGACGTGGATAAACTAATAAATTCAGGGTTTTGATTCGCTCATTGCATGGTTTTCGGATGTGTCCGGTAACAAGTTTGGTAGCTCGATGCTATATACTTTGCAAAGTCACAACATCTTTTGTAAGCCATGGCGACCATGCTTGAACTGCATATTCTATCGTAGGTCTGATGTACGTATTTATAACGCAGGGAATTTTCTGTTTTGAGAAACTAACGAAAATTCTCTTTAGGAGTGACAATTTCTGTGATGTTTTGCGATAGACGAAGTTGCAGTGGCTCGACATCACTGGGGAGTTGCTTATTAACAAACCCAAGTCCTTTTGTTACAAAGTCCACGAGAGGCTTTGTGTACCAAGAAAATACTGGAACTCCACATATTTTTAAAGTTTTAACATGTGACACTTTTAGAAATTGAAAAATAGGCGATTTTTTAGGGAACAAACCGGGAGGTTGTCCGTATCCTTCTGGAGCAGTTTGCAGTCCTTCGGCTCATTTATCCTCGACCACACTTTCATGTCATCAGCGAACAGTACGATCTTACATTTGAAGTGAGCCGGTATGTCATTTGTATTAAGTGCGGAGAAGATTGGTCCGAGGGCGGATACCTGAGGCACCCCACTTGTCACGGCTACCGACTTCGATAAAGCACCGTCAACAGAGACCTGAACAAGCCGATCAGTCAGGTAATTTTATAACCAGGCAAATAGTCTGCCAGTGATAACACAACGTTCCAGCTTGTGCAAGAGAATACTGTGGATTACACGGTCAATTGCTTTGGACATATCGAGGTAACATACATGGATGTTAACCTCAACATCTACTGCTCGAGTCCAATCGTCAAGGGTAAGGAGAAGGTTAGTAAGGCAGGAGTATCCCCATCTAAAACCGTGTTGCGCTCCCGAAAATAGCTTATTTTCCTCAAGGTATTTGCTCATTTTGTTCGCCACGATCCTTTCGAGCAACTTGGATACGACGGACAACTAGGTAACAGGCCTGTAATTTGCCGGCTCTGAACGCGCCTCTGAAAATCGGGGAGATTATAACCTATGGTATTTTACAGTTATTTGTTTTTCATCATAAGTCATGAATTTTGGATCTTGTCAGTGGCACTAATGAAGCACCTCGGTCCAATCTGAATATGCTTCAAATTATCTCGCAGGTGACGCAAAAAATTTCAACACGCAGTGTGATCAATTATCAGGAGTAATTAAATTTTCATTCTTTGTGTAATGTTTGGTTTCAGTGTGTTTTTATCAATGGTGTCACTCGTAGTGAATTTGATTGTTAACAAACAATTACAATCGTTGGCGCCGTCTAGTCAAACAAATAGCGAATAGAAAGATTTTCTGATTTAAAAGAATTATAGGATTTACCATCGCTCATAACACAATTTTTTATTTTATACAAATTGTAAACACCACATCCATATTAGGGATTACTTTACAAAATAGATCAACATTACATACACTTTAACTTACAGGTTGTTTCTTAAACATATTATTTCATTGTAGTTTCAATGAAAAGGAAATAAATAAAAACGGTGAACATCAATATTTGAATATGTTAACCATACATTAAAACAAATATTCACAAATAATAAACAACATTTTATGCATTCTGCGAATTTTGTATTCACCAATCAGTAATATAGTCGAAATGTTCAATCCTGTTGAAAACCAGTAGACGCAAATCGAATCAAAACACCAAATTTTATTCGACCAGAAATGTCGCCTCAGCGTTTTGTCCCCACGGGCACAGTTATGCGGGAAATCAGTTTGCACGTAGGCGTAAAAATGGTGGTACAAATTATCGCATTTAAATTCTCGAGGTGAATTTCACTCCTGTCTTAATGATTATTATGAAAATTATTTTTGCGCTTGAGCTCACTTTTTGCACAGCAAAATGCTACATTCGCCAATCCCCACGGGTGTAATTTAAACCACATTTACTAATGTCTCATCATGGTTATCATTAAAAGTCAATCATACAATTAAAACTCACTGAATCTGAGGTGGCATTTTGTAACTAAATAACGGAAACATTTGGGGAGCCAAAGCCCAGAAATGTCAGCATCATAAACTGTGATCATTCACTTGTTTCGTTAGATCAGTAGGAGAAAGTCTTATTTAAAATTTATTGTGGCCTAAAGAATTTGAAAGGGTGAATAGTTTCAGATACATGCGCATAATGATCGGAGAAAGAACATTTAAATTACGGTGCATGTTAATAAATATTTTAGCAATGAATATGGTATATGAGTCCGGATGCATGAACAGTCATGATTAACGTTTGAAGATGTATCGCGAAAAAAGAGAAAACATCTGTACAAACCATAGGATATATGTATAAAATCAAAACAAATAGTATTTCATGCTTGCATCCAACTTTTATGATGAAGGAGTAAGAGTAAATCCAAGTTTGAAATGGAGTTGCTTAATGGCGACTGAAAAGGTATATTTTATAAAAATTCTTTTCCAGTGTGTTTGTGACAAGGAAGCACTGAAAGTTTTCAACAAAAAAATATTTAACGCAAAAACTTTATTACGAATGTTTCGAGATAATTTCATTTAGTCAGGACACAATTTCTTGGGGCAAATTGTTTCGCAGAAAGCATAAAGACACTACATAAAATTACCGGCGAAGGTTTAATCGTGAATGCGGTAGGTGAAGAGTGAGATGATGAATTTATGACTCGTGACAAAATGTACAAATGACCACTCCAAACTTTTTCCTCGATGTGCTTTTACCATTTCGGTACACCGATTGTTGGATTTTCATATGCTACATAGAATTCAGTTAAAAACCTAGGAACGATATAATTACAGAATCGTAATAACACTGTTGCTATCTTACAATGCCACTTAACGGAATTCAGATAGATCTGTCTTTAAGTTCGGTACGCAGTCATACAGATTTAATTAACAGCGTGCTATTTACTGCTCATGATTATCATGCCAAAATACATAAAGAAATTTGTTTCTGGAAATAAGTAATATTGGACGCCGACTTAATGTCCTAACTGGTTTAAAGCTGTCGAGTTGTTTGCCGGAAGAATATTAGTAACAGATCAAACATTAAAATTAATAATGTGGTAAATATCGATATCCTGCGTAGAATGAAACATTTATATTTGTATACCTAATGCTATTAGTTCCGCTCTTTATAATGTACTTTAGTGAATACAGTAATTTCCAATAACGAATAGCATTAATTTATTGAAATAATAGAAGCTAATTTATTATATCTTTGAAAACCACAGAGTGGTTTTGACAGAGCTCTTTGATTTTCGGATTCATTTAAACCGGTGTAAGTTAATTCAAATGCATTTGTCTTTTATGTATTAAATTTTATTACACAAAAAGATTCAAAAGATTTGCGGTAGTTTCAAAGCAGCAATAATTCTAGATTTGTTGGAATGCCACCCTTCATAAACCTAGATTTTAATGTTTCCATTGTAAGGAAATATAATGATACTGAAGCGACCTAATCTTGAATAAACATGAGACTAGAAATATGTAGATTCAACTTAACACAAAGGTATTGTTGACCGAAATAAAATTTATTTCAAACAATGCCTATTTTCAAAAATGTTCATTTACATGCAATTTCAACACACACCCACGACAGGTTTCTTGTTGCATGCTTTCATCAGGTATGGACTGTATGATCAGGATCCGCAGTAGAAGAATAGGTTTAACCCCATCCCTTTCACTTGTACTTTTTTACTTTTAATAATTCTTGGTCAAAAACGAGGCAATTTCCTACAAAATTGGTAAGCGTTGAAATTTCGACCAGATACTTAACCAAAATAGCAATAACATTGTTGATCAAACACATGTGACGCAAGCAGCATAAAGTAAGAAAATATCGATTTTGGTTGCAGAGCACAGATTTTTGAAAATATAAAAGCGATCTCATGTTTTGTGATTAATTGGCTTAATTAAATCAAGGCTTGGCTCTTGCGACTGAAATTATACACGGCAAATATGGCTAATCTTGCAATTATATGTAGTTTCAGTTTTTTTATGATCACTACAGTGTACAGTGGTCATATTTCTGTAAAGATTTCTCTTTTGAAGATGAAGTTAAATGCTAGTGGATAGTATTACGCAAGGATAAAAATATCTCACGAATGTAGCAACCTTGACATTCCGAAGTCATCATAATAGCAAATTACTACTTTGATTATTTTATGAAAATAAAAAAAGAAAGAAAATAGCACTGATTTGAGAATGAAATTATTTTTCATTACTTCCCAATAAGACTGAAGACACTGCGATGCTCAGAGAATATTATCAGATTATCTTGTGTACTGTTTTACACCCAACAGTATACATTTTTAGTTAATCAACCATTATTAAATACATAACTATTTCAAGATCTCTAGATATAGTGTTCATAGCGTGTACTGCTCACAAATAGCTAATTCTATCCATTAAAACGCAATCATGTTATTTGCATGTCATGAGCGGATGAGATGTACGCCTCAACATTGGCATAAAATTAAATCCATCAAGTCGGTACTTTCCTGAGAGTCCAAAACATCAATGACGCTCAAATGCATGCAAATGATCATTTTTGTTCATGGTTATTTGTTTTGCCCCATCTACACGTGTATGGAAACATATCATTCAACAGGTTAGTTTGCCCAAAATCTTATCCAACAGTGACGTAAAAGCCCAACTTGTTGTTCAAAATGTCACGTTTGGCATCGCGTTGAGCTCAGCAACAATCGACAAATATTCAAAACATTTTTATTACGAGACAAATAATCGTAAATTTGAAATTAAGTAGAAATATTTTTTAAACCTAATACACGATGAAGCATCTTTCAACATTTCACGTCGAAATATAAAAGCTTCAAACATTCAAGTCGAATAATAAAATTTAAAAAAAATTCAGCAATAATTTCGATCTCTTCTTGATTCTTTTTATAGGAATTTAGATTATGATTTTTATTACATTAACAATGAAACAAGTACCTAAATGTTGTACATATAGAGTATACACAAAATAGTTTTGAAAATTTAAAAAAATAAAATGTATAACATATGTCGATAAATGAGAGCAAGTTTTAAGTATGTTTATTCCAAACACTATTTCATGTAGAAAGTTAATTTTGTATTACTTAAACAGTCAACACAAATTACTACCAGACCGTTTAACCGTTTTCTGTAATAGAGTAATAGAGTTAAACATTTGCTTAATAATAATTTTTTCGTTCCAACGATGCACTAAAGCTTAATGTATCTGTACGGAGCAATGAGCACTGCACTATATTAGATCAATCATACGACAATTGTATACAAAATGTGAACGTTTCACACATTGTCAGCAGTGAATACAAGTCCACTTAGCCAAATTTTATATGCAAAAACGAAATTACGAAGCTAAATGCAAATAGAATTACTAAATAACTGAAAATAACTGAAATCGTATATATATTTCAATAATGTTGTTGTTGGCCTCCTTCGGTCGATGGTGACCATGGATGTACTTCACAATCGCATAATTTTTCACATGTTCCACACTTTTTCGAATAACTAAACAGTCCGATTCAGTAAGAACAATCTCTAAAGCAGCACTCACAATGATAGGCAGAACTCGGTCGATCAGCGTCAGTTGCACGCCGGCGTGATCTTCGTTCAGCAGTTAGGAGGTAGATGTGCTCCTCCCCATCTTGCAGACGACGCATATACAGAATGCCTTTAATGTCAACTGCAATTTCATCCTAGGTAGCGTGGTCAATGCCAATAGCTTTCATATCTCTTTTTCAAATGTATTTGTAATGCAAGTGCGGTCTGCTAAATGGTTGACTTCCTGATTTCAACTCACCATAGAGTATATCTTTCGGAATACGACCATTTTCCATTCTGTAGACGTGGTAAAGCCACCGGAGGCGGCGCTGTCGTAGTAAGGTGAAATGCTCTGTATACCAGCTATTGAAAGCACTTTAGAATTAATCACTTTGTCGACCCACGATATGTTAAAGATAGGAAGGATCCTTCGTAGATGGAAAGCATTCAGCTTATGTTCGTGTCTTGCGTGGGTCGTCCAGGTTCCACTGCCGTACAAGGACTTTGGTCTTGCTCATGCTGATTTTTTGCCTAAAGTCTTTGCATGTCGACGAAAAACAGTCCATTAGCGACTAGAGTTCTTCTTAGGAGTGTGCAACAATAGCTACATATTCACGGATTAGCACATCCCGTGCCTTGGTTTGTGCTTCCAACCGGTTCAGGTTGAAAAACTTGCGATCACTTTGCATGTGTAGGTAAAGGCCTTCTGTTCTCATCCTAAAAGCGTGCTTCAGAAGCAGAGCAAAGAAAATGCCGAAAAGCGTGGAAGCAGGAACACACCCGTTTTTAGGTCTCGGCAAATTTCAAAGGATTCTGAACTGAAACCGTTAAAACGGACCGAGCCCTTCATGCCTGAGTGGAACGAAATAACGAGTTTGAGTAGTTATGAGGGAGGCAAGCTATCAGATCAAAAGTTTTGGAAAGATCCTCCCTGCTGAGGTAGTCGAATGCCCTTGATAAAGCAATTAAAACAAAATATTGGCATACGCTGTTCCCGACACTTTTGTTGAAGTTGGCTCATAGAGAACATCGCGTCAATGGTTGATCTTCCACTGCAGAAGCCACATTGAGATTCGGAGTAAACTCTATCAGTCAAAATTTATATCCGGATCTGTAAGACTTCAGCAGACAATTAGCCCACCACATTCATAAGTGAGTCATCTCGGTAACTGTTGCAGTCGCCTCTATCACTCTAATTCTTAAATCGCATGATGATCTTTGTGTCTTGAATCTCTTGTGAGACACATTCCTCCGACCATCACTTAAGAAGCAAATGGTGAAGAGGTTGTAATAAGGTTGTTCTACAGCAGTTGACGAGCTCACGTGGAATTTCGTCGTCATCAGGGTCTTCCCAATTGCCAAACGGTCGAGTGCCATATTGGGCTCATCAAGATTAGGAGGAGTATCTAGATGTTCAATGGTTGGCAACCGCTCAACATTTTAAAGTGAATGCGGTAAAACCCTACTGTCCTTAGAGTACAGAGAGGAAAATTGCTTTACCCATCATCCCATCTGCTGAGTTTTGTAAACAATCGGGATACCAGATACAGACTTAATGGGAGCCGTTTCAAGTTTGTTTGGACCAACAGCTCACTTGATCCCATCATTCATACTCGGCATATGCAACTATTTATCGGTTTCCAGTTTTCTGAAGCCGATTTGACTTGTGTTGTCTTGTTGAACTCGGCTGTGAAGGCTTCGGCTCGGTTTGATTCGCACATGCGAGTGACGTCTATGTTTGTCTTAGCAGACAATTTGGTGCGGTGAAATCTCGTGTAGGGAAGCTTCAGTTTTGCATAGACCAGTGAATGATAAGTGTCGCAGTCTGTGCTTTGATATGATCTAGTGAGGAGTACGATTAACAAGAATAAGATCAAGCTGAGGCCAATTGTTGAAGCAGGGATATTTCCAAGAGACTTCATGTGTGGTCTTGTGTACTTCTATTAATCATAACCTCCTCTGAAAATTTAAGGTAGCTTCTGGATATCAGATCACCGCTATCTGTAAATCAGGGGTGTTAAAAATAAATT
This sequence comes from Atriophallophorus winterbourni, assembly GCA_013407085.1. NCBI lineage: Eukaryota > Metazoa > Platyhelminthes > Trematoda > Plagiorchiida > Microphallidae > Atriophallophorus > Atriophallophorus winterbourni. The sequence goes on along the minus strand of JACCGJ010025578.1, from coordinate 957 downwards.
CAAACATTGCATAATTATTATTTGAACAATTTTGTTTTATAGAAACAATAGATTCAGCTTGCTCAGATAACGTTTAAAAGGATGATCAATTATTGCAGCAAACTTGCACTAATGGATGCTTTTTAGTTAAGTATATTTATCTGGTGGAATGCTTTTAGGATCTATAGAGCTCAGTTGATAAAATTGATGCTCAAACAATTGAAATCTATAAAAAGACGGTTCAGTATGTAGGTGGTTCGCAAAAGATCAAATATATTAAACCGGGTTGCATAATATATCCTTTCCGCGTTCGATCATTAATCGACTGATCACTATTTTTCGTTACATTTTTTCAAAATGTGAAGCAAGGTAAAACAGTATGCGGGTCACCGGTTATATTTATTTTTATTGTTGTGGCTGTGAAATTTAAGCGCATTTGCATTCATATACAACCAGATTCTATCTTAACAATCTCTGCATAAAACGTCCGGTCGATTAACTTTTTGCTCGGTATCTGCACCATCTACCTTCAGCCCCTAGCAGCAAAAACTGCTTTACCCCAATTCGAACAATACACTTCACATGATAATTTAACAGTAATGGTTCAAGTTATTGTTTATTTTATTTCACATTGTGAATCTCAGAATCTTGCATACCGATTTTACATAATACCAAGGGCCTAGATGCAGCCAACCAAAGATGGAATTAGTTATTTTAAATCAAAATAAAGTAAATAAACCTATTTTATTGACCTAAGCTGCCCATTGATGTAGCTCCAAAATGCTTTGTTAGGCAGCTCTAGATTACAATACTGAGTTCACTAATTTGTCAAGCCTTGGATATATTCAAATTGAACTTGGACAATTTCATGTCGACCAATCCAAACATTGAACCAATATATTGTAGACCATAAAGCTTGGAACTTTGAACTCATGCATCGAAGTAAACTATACATCTTGACCCCATGGATTTACATGT